>JBAKGM010019350.1:0-10722 GCA_037177215.1 Asparagus racemosus | reverse complement strand
TCGTGGGATCGATAATCTTTTATACTATAACTTGTTAGTTGTATACTTGCAACTTAAACGGAGGTAAGCAATTATTTCCCCAACAAATCCCAGACATCATGAGCACTCTTTTGAGCCCTCTCTTTCAAGATTCGATGATCAATAGGGGCAACCTTCAACGTGATAGTGGAAAGCCACTTTGTTTCAGCCTGAAGCTCGGTGACTTAAGAATCTAATTTCTTGTTGAAATCAGCCTAGTCAGACACAAGCTCCACCCTTTGAAGTTGAGCTCCTCTCAGACATGCTTGAGCTACAGCAATGGTCACCTTGGCCTCATCGATCACCACATCCTGCTCTTGGATTGCATTTTGAAACTCCATTTGATAACCTTCAGCGGATGTGATGCTATTATTTAGACTTTGAACCTTCACGCTAATTTGCTCCATTTCTATTCGAGCAGATTCACTGACCTTGCAATGAGTCTCCATCAAGTGACGAAATTCAAGTTCGGTGATGCCCTCAAGATCAGCCATGCGAAGAGTTTGCAATTCCTGATAACATGACTCAGCTTTGTCGATCGCCATCTTAAAAGGTTTAATACGAAAAGGACCAACAACAGATGCCAAGACATCCAGCTGGTCCCTTAGCAACTTGAGAGTGCAGATCGATAACTCCCTCTGAGACTTTAAGGCGAGTGCAGCATTTTGGTTAAATACGCTTATCAGACTCTCCGACAATATCCTTATCTCCATCTCTGCCAAGTCTCTGAGGTTAGGAGATTGAGGAATTTCTACGTGACTAGAAGGACTCACTTTAGTAGAGACCACTATGGCATCTGTGGTGGCAAGAGAAGTAAATGGTGAGGCTTGCACCTATTCGTTACCTAGTATCAAATATGGAGCAAGTGTGACCAAGAGTTCTGATATAGAAGGAGACACAGTAGACGTCGTTGTCATAGTAGACGAGACGGCGGTTCTCACAACCATAACTGTAGTCATCGATATGTCCATTGGCATAGCTCCAACACTTGTGGAAGGGAACCCTAGTTTAGCAAGAGCAACTACAGGTACACTTAAACTTTCACACGGACGGGATTCAGAACTCAATGGCACCTCTTCCCTAACTTCTACAAGTATGGGGGAGACTGGACAATCTTCATCATCTTTAGATGATTCTTGAATGATTAGCCTTTGCCGCGCTGATGAAACTGGGACCAAACTAGGAGTTTCAAGTGTCTCAACAGCGGGTACAGGTCGTAAGGGGCCAGAGGCACCTTCAAACTCATTCACAGATTCAGAACGACCACTTATGGGGAAGGACGTTGACATTGCTTTGCTCATGACCTTGAAGTCTAAGTCATCATCCAGCACATAAACAAAATGTCAGCCACTAAAACAAAGTCATTATGAAAGAGCTAAAGAAAATACCGGACGCGTAACCACCAATATCGGCCCTATCATAAGGCTTAGTTAGGTAGGCATCAGTATCGTCATGACCGGATCCTATTCGATCCTCATCATCATCCAGAGGAATAGGTTCTTTCTCTACACATGAGAGAAACACCAATCAAAGATATTTCAAGAATATCTAGCATATGAAGGGAGAAATTACTTAAAGAGCTGACTCTAGGTTCTTGAACAGGGACTACTGAAGGTTCTTCTTTAACTACAAGAGAGACTCCTGATCCAATAGCAGGCTTAGAAGACACTATTCACTACTTTTTCATAGGTGGTGGAGAAGGAGGAGCGTATAATGGCCTCTTTCCCTTGCCTCGCCCCTTATCGAGCACTTCCTGGTGAACCATTGGTTCAGTTGGTTCTCGGATGTTGATCCCAGCCTGTCTTGGAGGTGTTGGTGGCTTGTTAACTTCTGCCTGAGAAGCAACCTGTTGAGCGGGTGCCTCTGAATCGTCATCTGGCATATCCTCTACCAAGAAGTCACAGATTCTGAGAACTCGGGTCCTTCTACCCCTTTGGGAAGATTCTCGGTACCATCGAGAGATCTAAAACAAACCGGATTTGTTAGTATGAAACCTGGAGTGAGGTATAATGACCTTGCTGTACCACTTACAAAACCCTAACATCATGTAACAGTTAGGTGTATGATGAGGAAGCAGGAACTTAGCTCTGGTGGCCGTAGCAACAAAGTGATACAAAGCACGAGCACCGTCAACCACACTTCTGGAACATATCAATCCAGGATTTAGATTCCCAATGTACAGCTGATCGTAGCCAAACTGACGAGCAAACTGACACGGCAACTATGGCTCAATATAACACTCGGCTCCGTTCAACCTAGCAACAAGGTGACCCGGCCAGATGTTCACCAACCAGTTGAAGCACCCGCTAGGCAAACAAGTAAAGCCTTCACTGCTCACGCCGTCTTCAAATGCATCCTCAGGATTGACTCTGACAATTGAAGGGGAGCAACAATAAAGACAATAATTATCCTTGTGTAGAGAAGTCTACGAATCCCTGCAAGATATTTGACCAACCACTTGGAGCGTTCGAACCTTTGGAGCAAAGCAACGTTTGCTCCACCGGGCATAGCAGCTGACCTCAACTGATGACAATGCTGGGTGAACCATATTACTAAATACATGTGTGGTAGCTCGACCTGAGGATTGGGTACCTGATTTCTCAGACAATTTTTCTCCTGCCTTAGATATTCAGTGACCAACTCCCGTAGGCCATGATGAATATAGCTCACCATTGCAGGTGAAAGGGCTAAATTATGGCTAAATTATACCCACAAGCTAGCAACATGGCAGGATGAAGCACCTTGATTGAGATACGGTCCTTCGGTTGAGAAGGAATAACGCAACCCTTCAACCAAATAGAAAAGAAGCCAGTGAGTAATGCTCGCTCAGATATCGGTTCCTTTGCCTGATGATGAATGCTTTCAAACTTGTCACCAGCATGAAACCCACACACAAATAGTTCACCAAGGAACACGAGGCATAGTGAGATCGTGTTCGGTATTCCTAGTAACATTTTGGCAAATGAGGAAATGGCACACCAACTCTCAGAATACCTCCGTCACCTGGGCAACATGGTTTGGAGGAGTCAACTCTTTGTTTGTGGAGAAAATTTCCTTGTATGGGTGACTTCCCATCGGTAAATGAGACACTTCAAACATCTCATGGAGCGCTATCCCAATCTCTCCCACAGGAGTAAAGAAAGTGTTGTTGTCACAATTGTATAACTCCAAGATGCCATACAATATAGGCGCACAAATCTCAGCACCATACTTGGAGGCTCTGGAGGCTCTCACCGCAGCATATAGCCCCATCTCATGTAACCTGTCCGAGGAGGTTTCAAGAGTGAAGTTAACCAAATGAGTCCACCATTGGGTATCCGCCGATCTGATCCAACCAGGAACCCTGGCGTCTGTCTCCGGATACTGAGCATCATTCTTGGTAAGTTTGTTCCCGTAAGTGTTTGGAATCACAGAAACTTCATTGACTGGTACATCCTCACTTACGAAATCAGGATGCAGCCCATTGATGTTGATTCCATAAAGTCCTTCATGACGAAAGCCACCTCTGTGCTTCAGAGAACCTATCTTAATGCTATCCTCTCTGTTGGTGAGATTATAGCGCATGAAACGAGGCACAGCGAGACGCTACAGATACATGAAGGAGACTTGGTGCTCTATCGCTAGTATAGCGAACTATCGATCTCCTTGGGCATAGTACCAGTACTCCTCTCCTCAGTTGAAGAGGGAGTTTTCGCCAGGAATGCTATCTCTAAAGAGGAATTGTGGTTTCACTGACACATCCTCATCAGGAATTGAGAACTTGGCATCCGTGATTTTCTCCCGTAGAGATCTGGTACTACTCGCATGAATGGTTTCCATCCTCCCCTGGCTACTGTATTCTAGGAACAAAGGAATGTTCCCATCAAAGATGTGCACCACTTCAGGGTCATGCATTCCATCATGCCCAAAATGACTACGACGACCTACAGGGGCCCTTGCGTAAGTAACTTCACAAAAATGAAGATCAAATTAGACCAAACATTGGTAAGATGAAGCAAAGTCTAGCAAAAACTGTGAACTTCATCCATGTATTTAAGTTGGTGAAACTCATCCGATTAAGTTATGCAGACGTCGTCCAAGCGAGGGTCACTTAAATCAACAAATCTCGCTCTAGCGAAGGTCACTCAAAATAAAGCAATGAATTCGCCTGAACGAAGTCCACTGTAGAAGCCTAGAGGGCTAACGAGCTCCGCCTGAAGAACGAAGATCGCTTCAACAAGCACCAGTAATGGCTCCTAACAAAACTTCATCGCAAATGACAAAAGCTCGTCGGGGAAGGTCACAACAGGTCATGAAGATCTCGTCTATGGTAGCGGATCAAATGTTTTAAGCACCGTTTAAAGCCCAATGGGCTAAGGATAAGTTAATCTGAAGATTGCCATTAATGGGTTTGAAGCTTACCCGCTGCTGTCTCTAGCTGTGCTAGCGTCTCTTCAGCGCCTAGCCGACGAGCTCCTCGCGCAGAGCCTCTTCCTCTAGAAATTGCATGATGAAGAGCCATTGATGAAAGTTGGTAAAGATTTTGAGAAAGCTTGGACTTGAAGAAAAGTGAAGAGTTTTCGAAATCAAAGGGGAGAAGAAGGAGGCAAAACAGCCTATTTATAGGCTAAAATCCCTAGACTTCACTAAAGGGTTCTTGCCCCGAACTTTGCCGAGTATTTCGCTAAAGCCAGATCCACTGATGATCCCACTCCCGAACTCCACCAAAGATTTTACCCCAAACTTTGCCAAAAATTCTAGCCTTGAACTTCACCAAGAATCTCTCTCTGAATAAGTTTCACTGAAATTTTAGGCACACAGATCAAAGACCTGAATTCTTGCGCTGAGCCTCGCTTAAACTGACCTACTGAGCTCTACCCAGACGACTGTTTCTCAAGTAAGTAAACTTTGCCCCATTCAACAAGGTATCAAGGTGAGCCTCGCCAGAGCATCATAGCAAATTTCACCAAGTCTCCAAATTTAGAAAAAATTCACAACTCAATATGTATGAGACCCTAGATAGTGAACCTTGTGAAATCGACTTGGCAAAAAAATTCACTAAGTCCCAAAACGACAAAACTACAACTCAATTTGTTCAGACTTCATTTGGCAGACTTCAAAACTGACTCGCGCCAATACAAGGAAGCCCAAGCCTTTCTCACAAAAGTAGAGACTCCATGCAAAGCTCAAAAGCAAAGTACATGCAGATCAATTATACAAGAGATGGACAATTTCAGCTGGAAGAAAAGTTCATTTTTATTCATCGAAGACGCTATTACAAGGTGACACTCAAACTATCCAATTACAAGGATGATGAGTATTTGTTGCTATTTGCTAGTGCCCTATATTCCTAAGATATGGGTAGTGTTGGCTGAGGAGCATACATGAGCTGCACCAAGCGACAACTCGTGCACCCTCAGTTACACAAGATTGAAAGATAGGAAGTACTCCATGTTCCTCTAAGTGAACCATATCTATAGGAAGAAGCACTTCCTATTGTCAAAAATTGACGTCGGTCCTGAGTCAGCTACACGACGTCTTATTACGATCTGGGTTCATTTTTGTGAGATCTAGTTACTGTCAAAGTCTTCGCTCATTGAGACCCAAGGGTCTTTCTTCAAGTGCCATTTCAGTCATCGAACAGCCTTACGAAGAGAGTGGCACTCAAGGCTCCACGCATCTCTATCGCGATCAAATTTGTGCCAAGCCACTAACTGATTCTCGATGATCTGCTCAAGCATCGCCTTCTTGGCCAACAACAATTCTGCCAAGCGCCAGAGTATGCAGAGTTTATCTGCTTGATTGCCCTGAACTAGGGCTAGATCCTATTGTAGTCTTTTGATTTCAGCTCCTCTATCGAGGAGCATCTCTGTTCTATGCAACGTTGGCGCAGACATAGAGAAGAAGAAGAAGACGGAAGGAGCAATGAGAACGGATGAGGATGGCTCCTATTTATAGCTAATTTTAAATCTTAACTCCTAAGGCAATCGTATCTTTCTGAAATCTGATTAGACCGGACAAAGAGGCTTTGACTTAGCCTAAAACTCGGTCAAATCCATAGCGGATCTCATAGGATCGTCAATCAATAGATCTTAGCCACAAATCACGGCACAAATCTAGAGATGAATCAGAACAAACTTCGCCAAGCTAGCAAGCGTCGCCAGACGACGAACTTCATCAACGACAACTCAAAATGCATTGAGCTTCGCCAGCCAGTGAACATGTCTAATCGATGAGCTTTGCTCAGCAAGATAGAAATGAGCAACCCTCGCTCACACTTAAAATCAGCTAAATTGCACTGATTTCTCCAACATCGCCCCCAACAACTAGGAAGGTGAGTTTCGTTCCAAACAAGGATTTGGACGAGCACAAACATCATCAAACCTTCGATACAAGTCCACAACTAAGGAAGCTACATTTAACAGCACACCTCTGGCAACCAAGTAGACGAATGAAGACAAGTCTTTCACCCAAAAAAGACAACTCGAGCCACAATCAACAGTACACCTCTAGCTATTTACCCAAAGTATTTTAATCCCTGTTACAAACTTGTAGGCATTGAAAAATACTTGTAAGTACCTGAACGCGACTCGTGACAGTGAGATTGACAATCGACGACCCATCCAATGATGCAACGGTGAACCATTAATGCCCCACGACCATTGATGCTTTACGCAAAGTTTTCGGCTACGTAGTAGTCGACGAGGCGTGTAAGTCAGCAAAGCGAACCAATCGCACTCTAACAACTCTGAGCCAAATCAGACTTGGATCAATAGAATCAGACTCAAATGAGACAGTCAACCAGATTTAGATTCGACGTCACCGGATGGATTGAGATCGGACTCGCACTTCGATGAAATCACCGGACTCGCACGTCGACGGGATTGAACCGATCGAGTTTTGAGTCAATGAGAAAATCAATCGGACGCGGACTCGACACGACGGCAACAAGATTGAAAGAAAATAAGGCTCGAAAAAACACCAGAGACACCAAAACAGTCCCTCGGCCAAGGTCGAGACACCAAGAGGTGTCCGGCCAAAATCCCAACCCCCCAACTCATTTACCTATAAATAGGCCAGTGGGGTTCAGATCTCAAGGTCAGAATTTTTACACACTGAGGCGAGATCCACGCGAGCTTTTGCACAGATCTAAGAGTTTCCGAAGAAGAAAACTCAGATCCAGATCTTGTACGAGTGAAGAACGCCTTCCGCTTCAGATCTACACGGCGAGGAGGAAAATCAAGACCAGATCTATGTCGATCCAAGTCAGATTTACAGTTCTACCCTCTAGATTAAGCTTCGTCTTAATCTCAGGGTCTAGTGTGTGACTTCGCTTCGTCAATTTCACCCACTCCAGCAATCATCTCCTTCGTGAGTTAATCTCCGTCGGTGTTTATTTCCTTTGTGAAATAATCAGCTCAGATCCGTAGATCTAGTAACTAGATTGGATTACGTGGTGGTCCATGGACAAAACAGAGTCCCCAGCACAGGCAAAGACACCCACACAAGCTAGGATCTGATAAACAGATCCCGCATTTATTCAGACAGGACTATAAAGTTGTGATCTTTTTCGGCTTTTGTTGTAAGCCTTACAAAATGGCAATTTTTATTTGAATTTCGTTGTAAAAAACAAATTTGTAACGGATTTATTTGCAATGACAATCAGAATAGCTTTCCCCGCGAATAAGCTGGCGATCAAAGTGGGAGCCAACGGCCTCAAATATGAGGTCGTAGTGTCTTAACCACGGATCCTGATCCCGGTCAAAGAGGAGCTCGAATATGAGTTCGACCAGCAAAAGTTCAAGGAGTATCTCTCCTCCTCATCCAGATCTACCTCTCCTCGTCGTTCTAGAAGGCTGCAAGGAAGATCTGTTGGGCCTCAGATGCAGAGTCCCAAGAGGACGATTCCAGCCCTGCTGTCGTCAAAACTGTAGGTAGTGGTAAAATTTCCTCGGTGCCCGCAGCCCAAGTTCCCCCGGTGCCTGAGATGGCTGCCGATGGCGTGCCCGTACTATCCAAGAGAGCCCGGCAGTGGCGACGATAGAGCATGGTGCATAAACTCACCAAGGCCATGCAGTCAATGGATGGGATCCGCTATGAGGCGGATCTAAGGTCCAGGTTGACTCAGAGGCTTCAGCCTTAGACTGTTAGCAGCCCCGCCAAGTCGTCAACCAGCAAGTGGGTCCGAGTCAAGCAGAACCGTTCCACGCTTTAGGAGCGCATCCGGAAGTGCCGCGCACTCCTTGCGCAAGCACGAGCTTTGGTGCAACAAGCCCGCCAACTGAAGAAGGAGATGATGGCCACGAAGCCACTAATAACCTGCCAAGAATAGAGGCCCAAGCCCACCGGCACTCCAACTCTGGCGATCACGGTGCTGAAGCCAAAGTCTCCTGGAGTTCCAACTCTAATTGCCCAAGCGCTGAGGCCGAAGTCCACAGGCGCCCCAACTCAAGTTGCATCGGCGCCGAGGCTACCTCCGGCGTCTACACCAAAACCTTCGGCTTCAACTAGCAAGCCAGCAATGACAGAGTGCCTCAGCCCGTTACAAGACGATCGAAGTAAAATTCTAATCAAAGAACGCCGGGGTCTGTTGAGGAAATCATGGGTCACTCCTAATGCAGGAGGTCGGACCCACCTCAATGAAGGCAACAAAATCCCTGCAGCTCCACCAACTGGACTGAGGATTGAAGTCCGAGAGTCCGCCAAGGCTTCAAGCCTACACAGGTGAACGTTGAGGCGAGTCACTTTTGACAGCTTCGATAAAGTAGTCCGTCCTCGGAAGGAGAAATTTTTGTCTGACGACGACGACGTTATACCCGAGAAGTCGTGCCAACACACGATGGGTTGCTCAGGCATTCATGCTGATGAGTTGTACTATCATATTAGGGGTACGAGTAGATGCCAAAAGAGGAGTTCCCCCGAGAAGCCTGCACGTTGCCCCTGTTCTAGGCTAATCTGGGCAGTGCTATCGCAGTGTAGCTGTAACAAAGCAACTCCAGATAGGGTGTTGGTCTTCAATAGACTTGGTGACGGACTGCCGAAGCCCAGGTCAAGACGCTCCCATAAGAGAAAGTCAGTGTCTCGAAGTGATGAATTGCCGAGAGTCACCAACAACATGACGAGCAGGAGGACGTCGACCCGTACTGGTCCCTGAGCATCCGATCGAATAACTCGGTTGCAGACCGGGACCATTCGGTGATCCAATTACGATAAGATCCTAAAGGGACCACCGTTAGAAGATGAAGTGTCAGATGCTGGCTCTGCCCTGGCCTCTGATAGCACAGTTTCCAGTGAGGGGCAATGCCGGGAAGCCCTGATGATCAGTACTGAGCAAGTAGTCAAGATGCTCGAGGAGGCGATGGCTAAGCAAAAAGAGAAATTTAAGTTCGAAATGGAGATGGCCATGCAGCAGATGAGAGAAATGCATGACCAGTAAATCCAGGCACTGACAAACCATCAGGGAGAATCCAGTCATCGCAATAACGTCAATCAAGTTGACAGCGACACCAACGGAGAAGAAAACCATGGCGCTATTCAACCACCTGAAGAGCAAAACGCTGTGGGTGGCCAGGAGAATGCCAACAGCAATGTCGCCCTTCTAGAAAGTGAGAAGACAAAAGATCTTGAGAGTAAGATGAACATCTTGATCTCTGCTCAAGAGGTGAAGAAGACGAGTATACCGTGTCCATACCCCATGGAATGGGAGTCAATCCCGTATCCGTCAAAGTTCAACTTGATCAACTTCACGCCGTTCAATGGAAAAGGGTCCCCCACCCAACACTTAATCTACTTTAAATCCCACTTGGGGGTAATTTCTAGAAACGAGACCTTGATGGTTCGGTCATTCGTCGGCACCCCTCGTAGAGCTGCCTTCGATTGGTACCGCCGTCTCAAACCGGGCAGCGTTACCAGCTGGGACGACATGTAATCCATGTTTCTCTCAAACTTCTTTGATGACGATACCAAAATATCTATCGGGACATTGCTAGATGAGAAGCAGAAAGACGGGGAAACTATGGATACCTTCGTCAAATAGTTCCAGAATAAAGCGATGAACTGCCAGGATTCGATAACAGAGGAGTTCATACTCTAGACCTGCCACAACAACTTATCGTTGGATGTACTTGATGTAATGGGAACAGCGCCCTCTACTACATGTAAGGATTTGAAAGTATGCGGGGAGCAAACCGAATGGTTCCTCAAGAGAAAAAAGCGGAAAGAGGCCAACTGGCAGTGGAAGCTCTAAAACGCAACTTCGTCCCACGCGACAAAGGCAAGGAGTAGTCAAGAACGGTGGTCGCAAACCAGACATTCTAACTGCAACCCTAACAATAGCCGCAATAGCGAGCGCCACAGCAGTCGTAGTCGCACTAGCAATAAGGGTCACAGAAGTAGAAGGCCTCAGAACTAAGATTCCCGAAGTCCTATTCCTTCAGGGATGACAAGATTCCCAGTCTTTTCAAGTATCTTGTGGAAAATAACAAGATCAAGCTCCCTCTGATCTAGAATCAAGAGGAAGCGAAGAGGACCAATGATCTGAGGTACTGCGCCTACCACAGGGCGGTTCACCATCATACCAAGTCATGTTACGGCCTTAAGGACAAAATCTAGGCCTTAATCGATGTGGGAGTCATCACGCTGAAGCCATTGATTATCACAATTTAATTACAATTTTATATCCTCATTACCTATTTTATATGAATAAATACCCTGTTAATAATTGTT
>JBAKGM010019349.1:0-10724 GCA_037177215.1 Asparagus racemosus | reverse complement strand
TTGAGGAGAAGAGATTTTATTTTACACTCCCCGATCTAATACGTCGCGGGCTTGTTCGTGTCCCGTTTCCGTGTATTCTGGGAAGCGGGGCGTGACACCATTAGCTATCTCAAAGTTTTGGAATAATTGGATGTATGTGTCTGAAACAATAGGGGTGAGCCTAAGGCCCAACAGGCAACCATAAAAATCTCGGGTACAATATAAGGGGATGAATGAAAGGAATAATCATAGATATTTGAACTTTGAACGAAGGGTTCTCAACATTAAGTTACCATGCTGATATTATGATCATTGATTGAAATGAAATAACATGTCCATATAAGAGTCAAAGTCTAATATTCAGGATTTCCAAACTCCCCAATCATGGGATAATTGATAAACCACGCATACCTTTATTCACCCACCGGTGACCGTCCTCACATAGGGCACTATCCCCACTGGGACCCATTACTATTACCACCTACCAGTGAAGCTTGCTTCACACAGGGCATAATCCATGAATATAGACTATCAATTATCAATGAAGAAAAGAATACTATCATGCATAATAGTCAAATCATCGAAGAAAGTTGACTTACCACAATGTAATCATTTAGAGGATAGCAATAATTAAGTAATCAACAATGAGCCCATGCATGAAGTGAACCAAATAGGAATAGTATGAAAGCAATAAGACAAACTATTGAGCATGGGGAAACTAACTCACAAAAATTTCAAGAGAAGTAATCAATCGAACTCTCAAAGAGTTGAGAGGAAACAATGAAAGATTACCGACCGATTGTACCGGGTTTCTCTGGATCAACGAATGAATCCAAGATTCTCTATCCTATATACACACACATGTATATCTATATAAGATTCTAAACAACTATGTATTTTATTATATTTCTAACTTATAACTTATATCTTGGTATAAGCTACACTCTAGATGATTACATCCAATACCTATAATATGCATAGTAGGAAATGCAGTGTACATGCAACAGTTTGAGATGGATGAATGGTAGAGCAATCGCTACCCAAAATATATGAAGCTAGTACCATATGACTCTAATATGAGTCTACGTTTCAGAACAATAAGTTATATTCAAGATTTATTTGCATGGGTCACGTTATACACAAAATTTGTAGGACATACAGAGATTGTAGCTGCAGGCTATGTAACAGATTTAAGTGCACAAATGAGGGGCCAAATGTCATTCAAAATTTGTTAAGAAAGAGTCAAAATGTTTTTATACAAGTCTTGTTTCGGAATATATAAATAGATTAGAATTATGAGTACTGATCATGGAGATATGGATGAGATAGTTCATGGATGTCATAGAGTACTATCACACTAGTTCCAATGCACATAAAGCACAATTGATCATGGTTTAGAGATAGCAAATGATATTGAAAATGGACCAAACTAACTTTGAAAGATATCCACATGAGTCTAGTTTCCATATTAATAAGAATTTAATACATGCAAGATATGCATGGAGAGTTATGCTCTCTGCAGTGAATCTATCTCAAGCTGTCAGTTTCAGACATATGCTTCCAATTATTCTAAAATTTCGAGATACCTAATTGTATCCAAAATTGACCAAACTAAATCTAAACGAAAGCTACATGAGTACATACTTTAAAATAGAAAGTTTCACATAAAAAGAATATTCCTAGTGGAGTTTATGGTCAAAACATTAACAGGATGTCCTGCAGGAACATTCTGCCCGAGAATTATGTTACCAAAAACCAACATGCAACCCATGTTTACACTAATTCAGAGCAAGACAATCATCATTTGATTATATTGGGCTTGAAAACAAGTAAATATCATATGTTTCATGTTCATAGATACAAAGATCATATTTTTATCTCCACTCATTGGCATGCAAGGGCCAATCTTTGCTTCTATGTAACATGCAACCATAAATCCTCACATGCGAGAGAAAAAGTCAAAATAAAATTCTATAATTCAGTTTTAAATCCCCAATAACTACATTAAGAAGTAAATTTTAGATCATATACCTAGGTTTGACACTTTGCTCCACTTCCTCCTCCAAAATCCTTGAACTAGCTTCTTTTTGCTCTCCTTGTTCTATTTCTAGCACTTGAGAGTGGGAAAGCTAGAGAGATGACTAAATTGTAAATTTTTTGAAATCAAAAGAGGAAATGGGCTGTGGGTGTTGGTCGACCAGAGAAGAGGGGAAGAGGTGATGGTTTGGTTTTTTTCTCTTGAAAAATTGGTTCTAGAATCTGCTCAAAGGTTCAATCAAATCCTGGGCAGATTTAGAATCCAAGTTTCTTTCACAATTTCACAAGGAACAATTTGATGTCACTATGGCCAAGCTCCTTTCCGAGAAACAGAGTGGGAGTGAGACCGTCTAAGAAAATATCGAACGATACCGCAATTTGACATTATGATGTCAAGATATGCCCCTACCAATATTGATACAAACTTTCTAGCACAACTTTCTAGCAAAGATTGAAGCTCACATGGGTGCCATTACTGCCCATACTTGGAAGGACTAGATGGAACAAGCTGAGATAGCTGAGAAGTCATCAAAATGTTTCAACAAGTTTGAGCCCCGCACCAATTTCAAAGGTAACAAGGGAAAGCAAGGGTAGATGTCACAACCAAAAGCTAAGGAGACTTTTGCTGTAGGAGTCCAGAATTCAAACAACGGCTTGTAGATAGAATCAAGGAAAAACTCCCAGCGTAATTATTCATTCAAGGATGAACATATAGTTGCTACTTTCCATGTCCTCAACAAGGGGAATCATCTGAAGCTCTTGAAAGCTCGAGGCCCGAAGAGATTGAAAAGACAACCCCAACTATTGCCTCTATCAGAGAATGTTGGGACATCTGACGAAGAACTATTATATCCTCAAGGATAAGATTCAGACGTTCGTTGACTCTGGAATTCTTATGCTCAAACCTGAGCAGAAGAAAGTCATCACAAACATGGTAACCCTCCACTTTTGGTCTACGCTAAGAAGCTGAGCTCAAAATGGTGTTGTCCCCATTCCCACTACAAGGATGGAGATAATCAACCACGATTGATCGAGTCAACAGGACCAAGGCCTGATCCCTCTCACCACTAAGAAGGGGGAAATCATGTGGGTACATCTGGACCTCATTCAAGATGAAGATTGGACTCTTCCAAAGTCCAAATCTAAAATGAAGACTTGCAATGATATCTCCGTGATTATTAGAGAAGAATCTATTCATGTCACTTCACTCACCGACTCAGAGAGAGAGAAAGCGATGTTAATAGGGACAAGATCTAGCAAGGATTACCTAAGAGATTATAAGCAGCCGGGAACATCTAAGCAACCTGAACCAACCAAGCAAAAGGAGGCTCGATTCGATAGGGCCTTGCAACGTCCTCCAAATAATCTCAAAGCCCCGTTCAGATACGACATCATCGCCCAGCTCACCAACATCCTGGCTCGCATCACCTTCTACGAACTTTTATGTTTGTCAAAGAATATGAGGGAGGCTTTGAGAGAAGCCTTAGATAATAGTGAAGCATTTCACGCCCACGTGACTAAACTTCCTCAAAACAAGGGTCTAGAGCAATGCTATCAATGCCAAGAGCAAATGCTTTGTGTTACCTTCACCTCAGAAGACATGCTTATCAAAGACCATCAATACAATTGACCTATTTACTACACAGGGTATATAGGGCTAACAAAAGTTAAGGGCATCCACATCGATCCAGGCTTCACAGTGAGCATTATTCCACAGAGGCTCTTAAGCTTTTTAGGGATTCCTTCCCATAAGCCATCAAGGACCAGCGTCACCATCCTTGGCTTCAACTCCAGCAGTAGCCGCTCCCTTGGAAATATTCGACTCAATTGTCAACTAGGGGATTTAAAGACAATAGTGAGTCATCGACATTGAAACATCCTACAATCTTCTACTTGGACGTCCTTGGATCCACTCTAATATGATCATCCCCTCAACTCTTCATCAATGTTTTAAATACATTGATAAACAGAGTGTCAAACAAAGGGTCGATGCTGAAAAATATCCTTTCAAGGGAGTGGAGAATTACTTCACTGACTCTCTTTTGTACGATGAAAATCAAACAATTGAGATTGCCCTCCCCAAGGATGAAGACAGTGGTGATGAGGCAGATGTTGGGCTAGATCCCATTGATGATTTAGTCTGGGAGATAGATCCACTTGTAATTTCCATGGATGACCTTTCTGTCAACTAGTCCACTGAAGATCAAGGCGTTTGGATCTTTAATGAAGAACAATTTGCTATGACTATTCTTTAGACTCTGAGTTTGAAAAGTCAAGAGTCAAAACTTTGATAGCTAAGCTCACTTCTGAACTGATACTACAAATACCGATACAAGAATCGCATTCAACTTACAAGCAATTGGATAATTCACAGAATGCCACCTTTATAGTGCAACCCAAAGGGAATATCTAGAATTCGATCATCTTCAGAAAAGTGGAGACACGATCTCAATTATCAAACCCCAATGTAGAACTAGGGAGGAACCAGAATTTTCCCGATATAGCCAGCAATCTCAATGGATTATGGCAAAGATGGGATATGACCTTACTACAAAACAAGGGTTGAATTTTAATAGAGGATTACGAGTCCCTTTGATCCCCTTTACACCAGAATGTGAAGTATTTGATTATTATGATCAAACTAAGCTTGGACTTGGTTACATCTCCCTGAAAGCTGAACCACATGTCGGGCAAGCATCAAGCAACTCTAGCTCTTCAGATACATCCAATTGGGACTCTGACGTCAGCATTGGTACCCCAATCATGGTTAGTATAGTCTCCTATGACCTGACCAGTGATCTCGATGAGTCTGAAGTGTTCAAATATCTTGAGGACGATCCATGGGCAAGACAACTCGAGAAGCAATGGGAATCATGCTTCGAAGCCCGGGAACCGCCCATCGAAGATAAGGTGGTTCAAATTAACATTGGCACCGATACCCACCCCAAGCCTATCTTCATTAGCAAAAGCTTATCATCCGTTGAGAAGAAAGAACTCATAGTTCTTCTTCAAGAATATATCGAAGTATTCGCTTGGAGTTATGAAGATATGCCAGGCCTAGATACCAACGTGGCTGTACATCGCCTCAACATCAATCCTAACGTCAAACCAGTCAAACAACAATAACGACATTTCTATCCTGAGTTAATGGAGCAAATCAAAAAGGAAATCTGCAAACTTATTCAATGTGGATTCATCCATGAAGAACAACACCCTAATTGTTTAGCCAACATTGTGGTGGTGATAAAGAAGACCAGCAAGATCCGGATCTGCATTGATATTTGAGATCTCAACCTTGCCTGTCCAAAGGATGAGTTTTCTCTCCCTATCACGGATGTCATGGTCGATAACACATGCAAGTTCGAGAGGAAGTCCTTCATGGATAGATTCTCTGGATACAATCAGATCAAAATGCATCTAGGCGATCAAAAGTACATGGCTTTCAGAACACCTCTAGGAGTATTCTATTACACAGTAATGCCCTTTTGTTTGAAGAATGCCAGAGCTACTTATCAGCACGCAATGAACATGATCTTCTGTGAACATTTATGCAAGATGGTCGAGTGCTACGCTGATAACCTCGCGATCAGAAGTCGTCACAAGCATGACCATAGCAGTGACTTGAGAATGGTGTTCGAAATCATGTGTAAACACTAACTAAAGATAAATCCAACCAAATCCTTTCTAGGGGTATCATCAAGAAATTTCCTTAGATTTATTATCACATACAAAGAAATACATGTCGACCCTGAGAAAGTAAAAGCCATCCAAGAGATGCCGCCTCCGAGGAATCTCAAAGATCTCAGAGACTTATAGGGACGATTAGCCTACATCTGAAGGTTTATTGCCAACTTGTCTGGGAACTGTCAACCATTTCAAAGACTCATGAAGAAAGGTGTTTTATTCACCTGAGATAATGCCTGCCAAGAAGCTTTTCATGAGATCAAGCAATATCTTACAAAGCCGCCAGTCTTAGTCGCACCGAAATTAGGCAAACCATTCCTAATTTATGTTAGAGCAATGGATCATTCTCTAGGAGCACTTCTCACTCAAAAAACAATGATGGCTAAGAAAAAGCCATTTATTACCTCAGTCAGACTATGGTAGGTGCTGAACATCGGTACAATCCAGTCGAGAAGGAATGTTTGGCATTAGTCTTTGCAATTCAGAAGATGTGACACTACCTTACCGGCCAATCTATCCATGTCATTTCAAGAGTCAACCCTCTATGAATACTCATGATGAAGCCCGGATCATTGCACTCCAGGCTAGCAAAATGGGCAATATTGCTCTCACAATATGACATGACATTTATGCCACAAAAAGTAGTCAAGGGCCAAGTGATTGTTGACTTTCTAGCAGAGCATCCCATTCCAGAATCTTCTAAACTCTACAAGGACATCCCAGACGAGGTTCTCAAGTCAAATCCATCTCAGAGCACTAAATATGGCAATTATACTTCGATGGCGCATCAAGACGTAACCATATGGGAGCGATCAATGCAGGAGTGGTGGTAGTACTAATCGACTCCTATGGACACGTCATCCCTCGGGCTTATTCATTAACCAAGCCATGCTCTAATAATGTAGCTGAGTACAATGCTCTTATAATTAGCCTACAGCTTGCTCAAGACATGAGCGCCAAATATCTCGAAGACCATGGCGATTCCAAATTGATCATAATTCCGATCAAAGGGGAAAACGAGGTCCGTCATAATGACCTCATACCCTATCACGAAGCAGCAATGAAGCTCGCACAATCCTTCGAAGGCTTCTACATCAGCTATGTAGCTCACCTCAGGAATACCCACGCAGATGCTTTAGCATCTCTTGCAGCCACACTTGCTTTGCCACCTAAGAACATTAGGTGCATCATAGTGGCTAGCCACCAACTATGCTCACCAAAGCATATTCTTGAAGCTAACAAAGTGCACGTCATGACTACCCACTTTGAAAGTAATGATTGGTGATTCCCAATCATCGACTATGTTCTACATGGGATTTTACCAAATGACCAAAAGCAAGCAGTCTCTATTCAAAGAAGAGCTCTGCGCTTTTTCTACGATTCCACCACGAAGACTTTGTATCGGTGGTCTTTTGATGGTGTTTTACTCTGATGCTTATCACTGAGCGAAGCACAAGAAGCATTAAAGGAAGCCCATGATGGTATATGTAGAGCTCATCAATCAGGTCCCAGACTTCAGGGCTGAATACGTCATTTGGGCTACTACTAGCCGACAATGATAGCAGATGCAGTGGCATATGCTAAACGATGTCACGCATGTGAAATCCACGCTGATTTCTTACATCAACCTCGAGAAGAATTACACTCAACCGCTACCTCATGGCCATTTGAAGCTTGGGGCATGGACATTATTGGGCCAATCAGCCCACAACCCATCAAAGGCCATCGATTTATTCTGGCTATCATAGATTACTTCTCCAAATGGGCCAAAGCTGTCCCCCTCAGAGAAGTCAAGACATCTCAAGTGATCAAATTCTTGTGACACCACATGATTAACTGATTCAGTATTCCAAGACGAATCATTCATGACAACGGTCCGCAATTCATAAGTCAACCATTTTTCAAATTCTACATCAAGTTCAGAATCCAAGATATGACTTCTATGCCATATACCCCAGCTACTAATCGTCTAGCTGAAGCCCTTAATAAAACCATTATCAAAATTTTAAAGAAGTTTGTTGCCTCCAACAAATGAGATTGGCATGAGAAACTTGGACAGTGTTTATGGGCTTACTGAATGACGGTCCGCACTCCCACCGGCTCAACGCCATTCACCCTAGTCTATGGATGTGAAGCCATGATTCCCCTCAAAGTTCAGATGCCATCATTGAGAATCGTTGTTGCTACAGAGATGTCCACGAAGAACATCACCAAAAGTGCCTCCAAGAATTAGAAGCGTTAGATGAGCTGAGGCTTCGAGCATAGCAAAGAATCGAGATCTACCTGTCACGTTTTTCGAAAGCCTTCAATAGGAGAGTCAAAGAACGATCCTTTAAGGAGGGCGACCTTGTCTTAGCCATTCGTCGACCCATGGTTATGATGCATAAGACTAAAGGTAAATTCCAGCCTAAATAGGAAGGTCCATTTGTAGTAGAGACAGTCTAATCAAATGGAGCATACCGCCTAATTGACCAACATGGCAATAGGTTCATAGCACCGATCAACGGAAAATTTCTTAAGAAATACTATCCTTGATCCTGGCCAGTCTTATATCCCCACAGAATTTTTGGACATGTTTAAGTCTCCACCTCTGAACCAGAAATATTGATCTTCCTGATCCAAAACCCAATCAAAATCCTCAAAGAGTCATTAAGTTAACACCACACCTCTACTTGACTCCGGACGTACCATCACTATCATGTTGACATTACACCTCTGAACAGTATCATCTCCAAACACATCATCACTGTCATGTTAACAATACACCTCTAAATAATGTCAATTTCGAATATACCCCCTACTGTCATGTTAACAATACACCTCTGAATAGTACTAATTCTATAAACCTGATACATTAACATTACACCTCTATTGACTTATCTTGTCAAATTCGATTGGCTAACATTACAAATCTGTCGATTCGCTCTTATCAAAACTCGATTTGTTAACATTACACTTCCATCGATTTCCTACCGTTAAGTTAACACTACACTTCCAAATGGTAGTCGTCATTCAAACCCCATTCATTTGACTGGTTAACATTACACCTCTGTCAAATACCCTCTGACTGTCATGTTAACATTATACCTCTGAACAGTCCTGATCCTAAACTGACATGTTAACACTGCATCTCTGAGCAGTGTCAATTTGGTCAAAACCTGAAACCTTAATGTTACACCTCTGTCAGTTTGATCCCCAAATATCCCTAACAACAATGTAACTACGATACATTAATATTACACCTCTATCGTACACACATTAAAGTGAGGGAAAGAGAGTTCTTTTATTTAAAAGAGATCTGAGAAGCATTGACAAGAAGTCTTTACAGCAGATAAAAAGCATTTATTCACGCAATACATTTATCAATACGGCATCTCTGACTTCTTGAGCACCTTTCTAAGCCCTCTCCCTCAAAGCCTCAGGATTAACAGGAGTAGCTTTAGCTTGAATCTGGGCAAGCTTCTTCATCTCGGCCTGAAGTTCTACAACCTGAGAGTCCCATTTCTTGGTGAACTCAGCCAAATCGGATTCACACTCTTCCTTTTGAGCTTGGGCTTCTGCCAAACGTGCTTGAGCCACGACAATTATTACATAGGTGGCAGTAATGACAGTATCCTTCTCTTGGATAGCATCTTGTAGCTCCGTGTGATAGCCTCATTAGAAGCGATACTCTCGTTCAAATCTTAGATCCTCACGTCAATCTGCACCATTTCTTTATAGGAAAACTCAAAAGCTTGGCTCTGGATAGTGGACAAACAACGAAATTCAATCTCGGCAATGCCCTCAAGATCGGCTATTTGCAAATTTTGCAATTCACTATGGTGCATTTCAGCTTTGTCGATCACCACCTTAAAAGGCATAGCACGGGCCAAACCAACAGTCGATGACAGCACGTCAAGTTGATCCCTCAATAGTTTCAGGGTACGAGCAGACAAATCTCGCCCCATGTGAAGAGCTTTCGCAATACTCAGATTAAGCACCTTTGTCAAACCGTCCACCAATATCTTTATATCTGTCTCAATCAAATCAATAGGATCAGGAGATTGAGGAATGGCTACAACATCCAAAAAGCTTACCCTTGCGACTGTGCTTATGGTACCCAGATGAAAAGTTGGCAAGGTGTGCACTCCCTTGTGACCTGCCATTAGAAATTGTGCGAGTGTGACCAACAGATTAGATGTGGCAGACGGGATAGTAGACCCCGCCTCGATAGTAGAGGTGATAGTTGCCGCAATCATCACCCCTGAGGTCACAACTTCAAGACCTGTGGATGAGGGCTCAACCTCGACACTTACACTCGCAATGGGTTCCTCATGCTGTGTACTGGTAGCACCTCTGGGCTACCTCCTGCAGCATAGGTGAGACCGAAGGATCATCTTCTTCATCAAAAAATTCAGAGACCCTCAACTGACATCTCGCTATAGAAACAGGCCTAAGCATAGGATCTTCAGGTACAAGCTCTTAGGTGCTAAGATCTCTCTCAATAACGACCGCCGACTCAAAATGATCGCCAACGAGAAACAGTGGGTGAATGGGCTCACCAATGTCTCTAGGACAAAACACATCATCTGCTTGATCAATAACAAAAATGTTAATCATCAAAATGAGACCATTCCATGGAATTGACCAAAAATACCTGACATGTGAATATCATTGACTCCTCCCGTATCCTCAGGATCAGTCAAGTAGGTGTCGATATCATAGTGGTTGTAATCAACCTGCTCCTCATCGTCATCCATGATAAAGGATTCTTTATCTACACGCAAAGGAGAGTATGTTAAATCAAAAGCACCCACAATTACATTGGCGCATGAGCAATAGACTACCTGAAGGTCCAACTTTAGTTTCTTGCCTTGGAGTTGTAGGCGTTAAAAATTGCTTATCAGTCCCCGAATCAGACTCGTGAAGGTTGGTTCGCAACCGACGAACCGTCAACCGACGCAACCAAAACAGCGGACGACGTAATAACGCCGCGAACGCATGAAGCGGGTCGACGAACATCCGAACCAAGTCGACACGGCGTA
>JBAKGM010019348.1:0-10724 GCA_037177215.1 Asparagus racemosus | reverse complement strand
AAGTAGGAGAGAGAGTGTGAGTTGGTGGAGATTTGTGCCTACTTTATGTGGATAGTGGGGATTGTGCCACATAGGTGACAAGGAGGGGGTGTACAGTCTCGGCCATGGCTGAGACCATGTCTAGGTCATGGCTGAGACCTGCAGTCTTGGCCAAGGCCGAGACAGGTTCCCTCTTGGCTGAGGCCAAAGAAAAAAAAGAGAAAAAAAAAGAAAAAGAAAAAAAAGGAGAAAGCAAAAAAAAAATAGAAAAAAGAGAAGAAAAGAAAAAAGAGGAGAAAGAAAATAAGAGAAGAAAAACTATATTTTCTTTTGTAAACCCTAACCCTTGTATACATACCTCGTATTTTGAGAGAGATAAGTTGACACGAGGTGCGAAGAAGACAAAAAAAAGAGGGCAAGGAGGGCCAGCCTAGGTCAAGAGAAAAGAGAGGAGTGGGGTATTTATAACAGTCCCTAATGGGCCCAAACCAGTTCTAATTAGGACTCTAATCAGTCCCTAATTAGGAGTCCTAATTGGAGCCCCATCCGGATGCCAAAATAGTGCTAAATCAGCCCGTTAATCGCTCCTCCTCTGCTCCACACATCTGAGGGGTCCCGGACTATTTTTCAGCAAAATTATTGCCGCATGAAGGCCACTTCACGTCCGGTTCAATTGATACAAATTCCAGTGATACTCCAATAAGGTATACGAGTCTAAACTGCTTCCTATTTTGTCGAGAAGTTCCCAGAGGATATTTCTGTAAAAGAAATATTCTTAGAGATAACTTGATAAACACCAATGAAGCATGAAAGTTATATCGACGCTGGTCAATGCGTCGCCAACAAGGAATTCGCCGATACTCCAATAAGGTATATGAGTATAAATTTTGGTCAAGAAGTTCCTGGAAGTTATTTTCATAAAATTTTCTTAAGAATAACTCGCCAACCTCTGAACGGGTATATGAGGATAAACTAATTCCCGAAACTCCAGTAAATATATGAGTATAAATTGAGTTGGCGCCGGACAACGCATCTCGTATCAAAGAAATTCCTCCCACTGTGGTTAATCTTACAACGAGTATCACGATAGAGAGTTAACTGATGAACCCCCAATTTTCTTCCTCAGTGATACTCCAATACGGTATACGAGTCTAAACTGTTTCCTATTTTGTCGAGAAGTTCTCGGAGGATATTTTCTTAAAAGAAATATTCTTAGGCATAACTCGATGAACGCCAATGAAGCATGAAAATTATATTGATGCCGGTCAATGCGTCACCAACGAGGAACTCACCGATACTCTAAAAAGTAAAACACACAAGTATAAACTATATTGACGCCGGGCAATGTGTCACCGCCGGAGGATTCGCTGATCAATGGTTCAAATTCAAGAAAACTTTGGATGCTGGTCAACGCATCGCACTCACCGATTGAAGGCTAAAACTTCACATGTTTTGACACCAATCAACGCGTCGCAACGAAGAATTCTCCGATCAACGGAGGAGCCTTGTAAAGAGTTGGATGGTCAATTGGATGACAACTCGTCAACACAAGTCAAATTCAAACGAACTCAATCAGCTTCAAGATTCTGACAACAGTCAGGCAATAAATACAGCGCCGTAATTCTTTCAGCTATCATACAAAGAACTGGAGAATCTGAAAGGATTGTAGGAATCAAATACTGAAGCTAATCTCAGAAGAAATTCATTTATCGACTTTAGATCAAGATCTCGACGACGGTCAGTCAAAAAGTGCAGTACTGTAATGTCTTCAGCTATCCTACAAAGAACTAGAGAGTCTAAAAGGATCGGAGAGATCGAACGCCGAAGCTATTCATATATCCTGTCACACCGATTAAAGGTTAGGCCTATCATATCCAAAGTATCCCAGGCTCATCAAAAATCAAGACTGAGACACTTTGGAGGGGGTACCTGTAGGCGTTGAAAATCGCTTATCAGGGCCCAAACGAGACTCGTGACGGTGGGTCGACACTGACGACCCATCTAACTATGCGTCCAAGAACTGCTGACGACGTAACTGCACCACAAAATGCATAAAGCGAGTCGACGAATGCATGAGGTGAGTCGGCAAGGCGTATGAGTCAACGAAGCGACATATAGTGGAATAAATCTAGCTACGAAGCTTTAGGTCAGTGAGATTCGACAAGGCGAGTCGACTGGACTCCAACATCGATGAGACAGAATAAACCGGACTCAAGCGATGACAGAACTACGCTAATCAAATTCTAGAATCAACAGAACGATCATTCGAGCTCTGATTCGGCACAACCAGATGAAAATTAGCTTAGACAGAATGGCGGACAAACTAAGGAACATTGGAAGAAAAGAAAAAAACACCAAATGGGCTCCTCAGCACGGCCGAGGCACCATTTGGTGCCTCGGCTAACTGAGGCACCAATTGGTGCCTCGGTCGTGGCCGAGGCACCAATGGTGCCTTGGCCGAAGTGCCCCCCCTTTTTTCTTCTGTCTATAAATAGGCCAGGGGGGTTCAGTTCAAAGGGTTAGAAAATTCGTTAGAAAAATTAGAGCTTCAGGCGAGATCCACGTGACCATTTGCACAGACTCGAGCGTCTGCAAGATCAAAAGGCTAGATCTAGATCTCAAGCAACCGAAGAATGCCTTCAACCTCAGATCCACGCGACGAGAGGAAGATCAGGAGTAGAGCTACATCAAATTTATAGTGTATCCCTCTGGATCTAAGCTTGGTCTTAGTCCCGAGAAGAGCCGTGAAATCTCTTGGTCGATTTCACCTACTTTAGGGCTATTATACCTTCATGAAATAACCCCTTTTGTTCTAGATCTGATTCAGATCTGAATTCCCCATGTAAAAAAGGAGGGATTTTTAGAGATCTCGTTCTTCAACGACCGACAACATAAGGATCTGATCGTGTGGTGGTCCACGGACGCAAAATATCCTCGGCACAGGCAAAGACGCCCACGCAAGCGAGGATCCGATAAACGGATCCAGCGTTTGTTCATTAAGGGTCAAAGTTGTAATCTTTTTAATTTTTCATTGTAAGCCTTATAAAAAGGTGATCTTTTGATTGAATTCGTTTGTAATCCCATAAAGGTGTAATGAGTTCAGCAATGAAAATCAATCAAATGACTTTCCCAGCGAACACATATATAGTAGCTCCACCCGAGGATTGGGCACTTGATTTCTCAGAGGGTTTTCTTCCTGCTTCAAATATTCAGTGGCCAACTCCCTTAGGCCATGATGAATACAACTCACCATTGCATGTAAAAGGGCTAAATTATACTCACAAGCTAGCAACACGACAGGATGCAGCACCTTGATCGAGATACCATCCTTCGGCCGAGAAGGAACAACACACCCATTCAACCAAATGGGAAAGAAGCTTGCGAGTAATGCGCACTCAGATATCGGTTCCCTCGCTTGATGATGAAAGCTTTCAACTTTATCGCTAGCATGGAACCCACACACATCTGAGTCTGTAGTGTGAAGTACATGACCATCATCGAGGATACGGATTTCAACATCTTTGACCTCAACTGGAGGGATTGAACTCACACCCTATCCTTTTTACTAACATGAGGAAACAAATAGTCTACCTAAGGAACACGAGGCATAGTGAGATCGTGTCTAGCATTCCCAGTAACACTTTGGCAGATAAGGAATGACACACCAACTCTCAGAATACCTCTGTCACCTGGGCAACATGGTTTGGAGGAGTCAACTCTTCATTTGTGGGGAAGATTTCCTCGTATGGGTGACTTACCATCGGTAAACGAGATACTTCGAACATCTCTAGAGAGCTATCCCATCCGCTGGAGTAAAAAAGGTGTTGCTGTCATAATTGTATAACTCCAAGATGCCATACAAGATAGGCGCACAGATATCGGCACCGTACTTAGAAGCTCTCATCGCAGCGTATAACCCCATCTCATATAACCTATCCACGAAGGTTTCAAGAGCGAAGTCAACCGAACAAATCCACCATTGGATATCTGCCGATCTGAACCCAATAAGGAAACCTGACATCTACCTCAGGATACTGAGCATCATTCTTGGTAAGTTCATTCCCGCAAGTGTTTGGAATCATAGGGACTTCATTGACCGGTACATCCTCACTTACGAAACCAAGACGTAGCCCAATGATGTTAATTCCATATAGTTCCTCATGACGAAAGCCACCTCTGTGCTTCAGAGAACCTATCTTAATGCTATCCTCCCTATTCATGAGATTATAGCACATGAAACGAGGCACGACGAGACGTTGCAGATACATGAAGGAGACTTGGCGCTCTATCTCTGGCATAGCGAACTAGCGATCTCCTTTAGCATTGTACCGGTATTCCTTTCCCCAGTGGAAGAGGGAGTTTCCATCAGGAACACTATCTCTAAAGAGGAATTGTGGCTTCACTGACACGTCCTCATCAGGAATCAAGAACTTAGCATCTGTGATTTTCTCCTGCAGAGCTCTAGTACTACCCGCATGAATAGTTTCCATCCTTCCCTAGCTTCTGTATTCCAGGATCAAAGGAACATTCCCATCAAATGCGTGCACCACTTCAGAGTCATGTGTTCCATCATTCCCAAAATGGCTACGGTGATCTATAGGGGCCCTCGAATAACTAACTGCATAAAGACGAAGATCAAATTAGACCAAACATTGGTAAGATGAAGCAAAGTCTAGCAAAAACTGTGAACTTCATTCGTATACTTAAGTTGGCGAAAGTCATCCAACTAAGACAGGTGAATCTCACCAAAGCGAGGGTCACTCAAATTAGCAAGCCCCGCTCTAGCGAAGGTCTCTCAAAACAAAGCAACGAACTTCACCTGAACGAAGTCTGCTGCAGAAGCCCAAAGGGCTGACGAGCTCCGCCCGAAGAACGAAGCTCGCTTCAACAAGTGCCATTAATAGCCGCTAACAGAACTTCACTGCGAACGACAAAACCTCGTCGGAGAAGACTACAAGTGGTCATGAAGATCTCACCTTTGGTAGTAGATCAAGTGTTTTAAGTGCATTGAGGCACTATTTAAAGCCCAATGGGCTGAGAATAGGCTGATCTGAAGATCACCATTGATGGGTTCGAAGCTTACCCACTGCTATCTCTAGCTGCGCTAGCACCTCTTTAGCTCTTGGCCGACAAGCTCCTCGAGCAGAGCCTCTTCCTCTAGAAATTGCACAACGAGGAGCCATTTAGGAAAGCTGGCAAGGATTCTGAGAAAGCTAAGACTTGAAGAAAAGAGGAGAGTTTTGAAATCAAAGTGGAGAAGAAGGAGGCAAAACATCCTATTTATAGGCTAAAATCCCTAGACTCCGCTACAGGTCCCTCCCCTCGAATTTTGCCAAGTATTTCGCTAAAGCTAGATCCACCGAAGATCCCGCTACCGAGCTCTGCCGAAGTTCCCGCTATTGAACTTCGTCAAAGATTTCACCATGAACTTCACCAAAGATTCTAGCCTTGAACTTCGTCAGGAATCTCTCCCTATAATTTCAAGCACACGAATCGAAGACCTGAATTTTAATTCTTATGCTGAGCCTCGCCTAAACCAACTTACTAAGCTCCACCCAGATGACTGTTTCTCAAGTAAGTGAACTTCACCTCACTCAACAGGGTATCAAGGCGAGCCTCACCAAAGCATCATAGTGAATTTCACTAAGTCTCCAAATTGAGAAAAAAACACAACTCAATTTGTATGAGGCCCAATATAGTGAACCCCGCTAAAATGACTTGGCAAAAATTTACTAAGTCCCAAAATTGAGAAAACTACAACTCAATCTGTTCAGACTCCATTTGGCAAACTTCAAAACTGACTCTCACCAACACAAGGAAGCCCTAGCCTCACTTCCAAAAGCAATGACTCCATGCAAAGTTCAAACTCACTACAGAAGCAAAGTAAATGCAGATCAATTACACAAGAAATGGACAACGTTAGCTAGAAGAAAAGTTCATTTTTATTGATCGAAGACGCCGTTACAAGGTGACACTCAAACTATCTAATTACAAGGATGATGAGTATTTGTTGCTATTTGCTATTATCCTATATTCCTAAGATATGGGTTGTGTGATGGCTGAAGTGTATACACGAGCTACACTAAGCTACAACTCGTGCACCCTTAGCCACACAATATTGAGAGATAGGAAGTGCTCCAATTGCCCTAAATTGAGCCATATCTATAGGAAGAAGCACTTCTTATGGTCAAAAATCGAGGTCGGGTCTGAGTCAGCCACATGACGTCTAATTACAATCTAGGTTCACTTTCGTGACACCTAGTTACTGTCAGCGTCTTCTGGAGACCCAAGAGTCTTTCTTCAAGCGCCATTTCAGTCGCTGAACAGCTTTACGAAGAGCGTAGCACTCGAGGCTCCATGCATCTCGATCGCAGTTCAGTTCGTGCTAAGCTATTGACTGATTATAGATGATCCCCTCGAGCATCTACTTCTCAGCTAGCAACAACTCTGCCAAGCGGCGGAGTATGCGGAGTTCATCCTCTTGATTACCCTGAACTTGGGCTAACTCCCATTGGAGTCTTTTGATTTCAGCTCCTCTATTGAGGAGCATCTTTGGTCTATGCGACATTGGCACAGACATGAAGAAGAATAAGAATAAGATGGAAGGAGCAATGAGCACAAATGAGGATGGCTACTATTTATAACTAATTTCAAATCTTAACTCCTGAGGCAATCATATCTTTCTGAGATCTGATTGGACCGTACAAAGAGGCTTTGACTTGGCCTAAAACTCGGTCAAATCCATTGCGAATCTCATAGGATCTTCAATCAAGAGGTCCTAGCCACAAATCACAACACAAATCTAGAGGCGAATTAGAATAAACTTCACCAAGACAGCAAGTGTCGCCAGACAACAAACTTCGCTAATGACAGCTCAAAATGCATTGAGCTTTGCCAGCCAGTGAACGTCACTAATCAACGAGCTTTGCTCAGTAAGAAAGAAATGAGCAACCTTTGCTCACACTTACAATCAGCTGAACTCCACTGATTTCTCCAACATCACCCCAACAACAAAGAAGGCGAGTTTCATTCCAAACATGGATTTGGACGAGCACAAGTATCATCAAACCTTCGATACAAGTCTACAACCAAGGAAGCTACGTTCAACAGTACACCTCTGGTAATAAAGAACGAAGATGAAGACAAGTTTGACCCAATCAAGACAACTCGAGCCGTGTTCAACAGTACATCTCTGGCTATTTACCCAAAGTATTTCAATCCCTGTTATAAGATTGAATGCAGGATCTTGAAAACTTTGGGTGGTTTTGTAGGCAGTCCAAATATATTTCCACTAAGGCTGATGATTAGATTGGATCCTAGAAGTGAACGCCCATGTGCTAAACACTTCGAATAGGCCCAAAGTCAAGCCCACAGTGGACTACGGTGAAGGTCGCCTAAGCAAGCCCCGCCAAAAGCGGAATTCTGTGTTAAATTTGAGCCCAATAGTGAGGTTCATTGATGAAATCCGCCCACATCCAATCAAGTGGACTGAGTCATCCACTTCCGAAGAAGGCGCGCCCATGTTCGTGATGACCTTCGCCCACATCAACAGCGAACTTCGCCTACGCCTATGGCGGATCTCGCCAAGGTCATGAAGTCTGCCTGATAGTTGTTTCAGAGCTATTTTCAGGGGATAACTATCCGCCATTATCTCCTACTTTAATGGTCACTTAATTCACAAATAAAAGAGCCATTAACTCTCTCTTTTAGCCTATAAAAGAAGAGGAAATGATTCATTCGGGAAAGGTTCAGAGAGAGAGTTTGGAAAAATAACAACAATACACGCATACATGAGCTCTTTAAGAGATATTGCTAAGAGAAGACTGTGTTAGCTTCCAAGCAATCTACAATCAGCAAAAGGTCCATCGTCTTAGTCAGTTTGTCAATAGAGTACAAGATTCTCGCTCCACCGGCGCAGAAAAGAATCCAACGAAATATAAATTTTTCCTATGTTTTATTTGTAATATCTTCTATTGTTATTTGTGTCAATTGCAAAACAAAAGACTTGAAACACAATCAGTAAGATTAATCAAGTTTTCTCTTATATCTCCATTCTTATCAAAGAGAAAGGAGGAGAATTTATTTCATGAAGTTTGGGTGTTTTAATAAGGGGATAGGAAGGGAAGGAAATTTATGGCAATTTACATATGATGTCCTTATATTTTATTAACAAGTATAGATTTTCTTTCTGGAAGGCATAATTATCTATTTCTCACAGTTGATCAAGTTTTTTTTACTTTATTCCCCAAGTTTTTTCACTATCTTCACCTCTCTCCCCCAACCCTCAAAAAGGATTCTGAAGAGGATGAATTTTGCGTCTAATTTCCCCTCTTCTCCGTTATTCCCAATAGAATTTAAATAAACTTAAAGTTATTGAATTTGGGCATTTGTGGATACTGCATTAAAATGGATATAAATTAAAATCTGGATATGTTGGGCAACTCCAAAATAAAATTGGGCTAATATTGATTTTCCTTAACTAGGCCAATGCCAGTCTAAGTATTGGGGGTTGGCCAAAAAAGGGGCAAAAAAACTAGTTTAGAAGCTAAATTTAAAATTAAAAAACTGATACAATTATGGTCTAATATTTGTCAAATTAAAAACTAGTTATTAGACCAAGCTGATATCCACTTAATCTGATTTCGTGGAGTTATAAAGAGTAGCCTCAGGCTTTAGGTTTGACCGGATTATCTTAAATCAATCTAATGGATAGGGATTCAGATCCTCTCCAATTAGATCGTAATTGGAGAGGATCCAATTCTTTCAATCCTCATCCTTACTTTCAATTTTAAAGGATAAAATATCGCCACATAGGATTTCAACAATGAAGCTAGTGGTTTTGCAAATACCACTAAGATTTAATTTATAATAAAACTTAAATATTTCCAAGAAAAGCAATTAGTAAAATAGAAAATATCTCTCCAATCCGGTGACAGATAATCAATTCTCCAATTTTCAAATTTCATTTCTAACCATATAGGTGACGTTTGGCAAGAGGTTGAGGGAAAATGATTAACTTAGTTAACCCTTTGTGAGAGGTTAAAAATAATTTAATTTTGTTTAGATTTAATAGTCAAGATGAATGATTAAGTTTTTTATATTTAGCAAATAAAGAAGGGCTAAGGAAGCTAGTTACCATAAATATCCTAAAATATCTTCTTTTTTAAAGTTTTATTTTTTATTTTGAGAGGGAGTAACTCTTAATTCTCCTCTTTAGGTGGATTTATTAACCCCTCTAAATGAGAGGTTAACTAACTTTAACGGTCGGTTTGGATACAAAGGAGGGAAGGGGAGTGATTGAGGTAAACCTAAGGGGAGAGAGTGAAAAGTGATGGGGTGGAATCTCCTTAATTGTGTTTGGATAGACTACGAGGGGAAAAGAAGATTTACATAATATGAGTTTGTTTAAACCTTGTAAAGATTAATATTAACCCTTTGATCAAACCTGTTTGGATGGTTAAGGAGAGGTTAAACACCCTTAACTCTTCTCTTTACTCCTTGCGAGACGATGCCTATATATAGTTAAATCTTATACTAAGGGGCTATTTGGTTGGTAAAAAAATGAGGAAATCTTGGTTCACCTCCTAAAAGTAAGAAAAGAGAAGAGAAGAGATGAGTTGTCATCATCTTATTGGAGGATGTGACACAATCTTAAGGAAACCCCATTTCATGACTTTTTTTGAGGAAATGAATAAAAAACAACTTTTAGTGATTTCCTTATACTATTTCTTTTTCTTTGATTTTAGGAGATCAGCAAAATAGCCCCTAAGAAAAATATATTAATAGAAATTAATACATAGCAACCGACAATGAAAGTAACATGTGAATAGAGAGAATTGAAATATTTGATAAAATTTTGAGGGATTAAAACTATATATTTTGGACTCTTTAATTAATTTTAGAGGTATTTGATATTATGGTAAGTTAAAATATGTTCACCAAAATTATGTTGTCTTTGGAAAACCACTAGCTTGATTATTGCGATCATAAATATCTTATTCTTTAAAATTGAGATCAATGATAAGAATTAAAAGAATTAGATACTCTTTAACACATACTTAGAGAAGATCTGAATCTAATGAACAGTTCACCCCAAATAATTATTAGAGCCCGTGAAACTTGGAGGTGCGGGTAGTACCAACTTACTTTATTTTTTTTAAGACGCGAGTATCAACCTTTGGCGAGAAAAACAAACAAGCCAATAACAAGCACCCGTGAGAACCTATATTAGTAGTTGATCCATCACTGCTCTTCTCGTGACCCTACATAGGTAAGCCATAGTACATATAGCTCTTGCTAGAAACAAAGAAATAACGGTAAAGATGAAGAAAAGAAGAAGAGGAAAAAATAAATAAATAAAAAAGAATTCTTTTGTATGTTGTACAACGCAACTCTTTTGTATTTTGCACAACGCATTCTCTACAAGTTTAGTCCTGTCTTTTAGTAATCTAAATGGCTAAATATCAGAAAATTTCCCTTAAGTTTGGATGATTATCAGCTAACCTCCCATAAGAAAACTCCTATAAGTTTAGGGGTTATTTGAAAATCCTTAACTTAAAGATTTTACCAAAACACCCATCTAGCAACATTTACTACAATTTTTCACGTGGGTGAGTAAAATTGCGCAAGGGTTGTTCCCAGTGAAAATTGTGGTTCTAAGAGGGTTTTCTGATAAAGTCTTAAAGTTAAAAAAGTTTTCTACTAACCCCTAAACTTTTTTTTTTTGGGGGGGGGGGGGGGGGTTT
>JBAKGM010019347.1:0-10728 GCA_037177215.1 Asparagus racemosus | reverse complement strand
TCCCATGAGGAACTTCCCGTTGAAATGGGTTATCCTGAAGATACTAAGGGTAGTATTTCTTCAGGAACTTCCCATTTATCAGCATTAATTGCCAGTCACCATTTTGAGTAATTAGGTAATATGCACTGTTAGAATAGGCTGTCTCTATTACAAATGGGCCTTCTTATTTAGGTTCCAATTTATCTTTCTTTTTAGAAATGAGGATTATCGGTCATCGAGCAGCGAGGACCAAATCTCTTTCTTTAAAACTCCTCTGTCAGACTTTCTTGTTGAAAGCTCTCGACATTCTTGCTTGGTAGAACGCAATGCATTGTTGAGCTTCCAAGCACTTCTCATCCAACATCTTGAGCTCTTCAAGATGTTTCTGATGCTGTACTTCGACTTTCATCTCTGTTGGTAGGGCTATGCTAAGTGACAAAATTTGGATCTCCAGCGGAAGAATTGCTTCATATTGGTAAACTAGGGAGTATGGAGTCGCTCCAGTTGGCGTGCGTACAGTTGTGCGATATACCCAGAATGCTTCTCCAAGCTTATCATCCCAATCTTGCTAGTTAGTCTTCACGAGCTTCGACAAATTTTTGATAATCGTTTTGTTGGAATGCCTTCGCTAATCCATTCGCAGCGGGATTGTAGGCCGTTGATGAGACGTCTTGAATTTTGAATATCTCGCAAAACCTGACGAAGGAGTTGCTGATAAATTGAGGACTGTTGTCATGTACGATCCATCTCGGTACACGGTGTTGATATATGACGTGGTGTTTGATAAACTTGACGATGTTGCTCGTCTTCACTTCTTTTAGCGGGATTGCTTCAGCCCACTTGGAGAAGTAGTCGGTGATCGCTAGAATGAACCAATTGCCTTAGACCGATGGAGGAAAGATAGGACCCACAATGTCCATTCTCCACGTCTCGAATGGCTAGGATGTAGCTGAAGGATGCAGCTACTCCGGAGGCTGATGCATCTAGTTTGCGTGAATTTGACACGCGTGGCACTTTCGAGCATACTCAATTGCATCGTTGACCATTGTTGGCTAGAAATACCCCATTCTTCTAATACGATCATAGAGCTTGGGACCAGGCTAGTGTGTGCCACATTCACCTCCGTTTGCTTTCCGAAAGACTTCTTCCGCCTCTTTGTTCGAAAGGCACCATAGTAGTAAGCCATCATACCCGTGACGATATAGCGTCTAGGTTTCTGTATCATAGAAGAACCTTGGGGCTCTCCGTCAGATGGATTCTCTCTCCTTCACGTTCTCTGGCAGAATACCATGAGGACGTAGTCGATAATAGAAAAGCGCCAATTTCGGGGCTCCAATTTAGCCTGGGTGGTATATACTTCTTTGGTAACCACCCCCTTGTCTCCCTATACCCCATCATATATTGGTACAAATAATTGATGAGTCCTGACTGTAACTAGCTACTCAGTCCCGGGAGGTTGTACCAGCAATACTGCTAACACTGCCAATGTCATCCACGTAAGCATTTTGAAGTCACGGAATATATTCAATGAAGGACTTTTCAAACGAGTGTGCCATTTCAATGGCCGCCTGGTGATAGGGGATCAGAGCTAGATTTCTAACTTCGTAGCCTCCACAGATCTATTTGACTATCAGCTGCGAATCGCCGTATGCTTTGAGATACTCGACTCCCAGCTCTTTGGTGGAAGTAAGCCCGATAAGTAGCACGTTGTATTCGGCCACGTTATTGGAGCATGGTTTGGTGAGAGAATAGGCTCGAGGCATGACATGTTTCCCTGGGGAAACTAAAACAATTCCGACTCTAGCGGAGATCTTAGAACATCTGGGGGCACTTACCACATTAGTAGCCCGAAAAGCTCTATCAAAATACAACCACCATAGTTGTTGGTCATCATATAGCTCGGCTATGTCCGTTGTTGGGTTTGCAGCCAAAAGATCACAAATTGTCTGTCCTTTAACTGACTTTTGTTGTTTGAAGTGCAGGTCGTTTTGAGATAAGAGCAAGACTCATTTCACCAATCGCCAGCTCATGGAGGCCGGTTGTATCATGAATATTCATACTGGATTTATGTTGGATATAACATAAATTGTTTGTCTGACTAAATAGTGCCCCATCTTCTGAATCGTGAGCACTAATGCAAGGCACTACTTCTCGATCATTGGATAATGAGACTCGGCACCGACTAATGTTCAGCTCAGGTAGTACACTGCCTGTTCATGACCGCTGTCGTCGTCTTGCGTGAGTAACGTGCTTAACAAATGGTCTGTAGTCTTGGTGTAGATCAGGAATGGTCTACCTGACTGCAGTGCAACAAGAACAGGAGGCTTCGCGAGATACGCTTTGATCTCCTCAAAGGCCATTTGACAAGCGTCGTCCTAAATAAACACACGACTTTCTTGTTTAGTTTAGAGAATGGCTAGCACTTTCTGGATAGATTCGAGATGAATCTCCGAATATACGCCAGTCGCCCTTGTAACCCCCTTAGTTCTCTCAAATTTCTTGGAGGTTGTAGATCTTGAATCGCCTTGACTTTATCAGGGTCGACGTGGACAACCTTATTGGTGACGACGAAGCTAAGGAACTTACCACTAGACATCCTGAGAAAGGACTTGGCAGGGTTCATCTTTAGCTGGTGAGCTCTCATGAGCTCGAACATCGTTCTAAGATGTTTAATTTGATCGCTCTTGTCGCGGCTCTTCACGACCAAATCGTCATTGCAGCATTCGACTGTTTTCCAGAGATGATCTTAGAAAATCTTCAAACCGAATGGCATGACTATGTAGCAGAATATGCTGAGAGGTGTTCTGAACGTCGTATGTTTGGCGTCATCCGGGTGTATCTTGATTTGATTATAACCCCAAAAGCCATCCATGAAGGACATTCTCTTGAACCCACACGTGTTGTCGATAATGACTTTGGTGATCGAGAGAGGAAAATCATCTTTAGGGAAAGTGGCATTCAGGTCTCTGTAGTCGACGCAGGTCCTGATTGTCCTATTTTTTAGTATCGGGACAATATTTACCACCCCGTCTGGATGCTGTACTTCTGTGATGAAGCCTGACTTGATGAACTCTTTCACATCTGCCACGATTACCTCCATTATTTGCGGACGAAAATGTCTTTGCTCTTGCTTGACAGGTTTGGTATCCGGCTTGATTTTAAGGCAATGGGTTGCCACATTCGGGTCTAGCCTTGGCATATCTTCATAGTTCCAAGCGAGCACAGTCAATATACTCCCTAATAAGAGTGATCAATTCTTTCTTTTCTTCTGGGGAAAGACTACCGCACATGAAGATGGGTTTTCAACTGGCTTCGTCATTCATATTGACTTGGACGACTATATCTTCAGTGGGTGGTTCTCTTTGCTCGAACCGGTCCCCGTACTGCATGTTGAGGTGATGAAGCCATGGGTCTTCCCATGTTGGCATCTCCTTATCATCTTCCATGGTGGCAAAGTCAGCTGTAGTCATGTTTGACATCAAAGCTTTGAAGGTTTCGCCAAGGCTGATATCGAAATCCCAAGTAGATAAATCAGACGAATGTCCATCCCCATCATCGGGTAGGTGGTCATCAATTAACCAAGAGCACTCGTCTTCTGAGGAGAATTCATATCCCAATCCCCTTCTGAATGAATAATAATTGTCTGGTTTCCCTTTCGGGACATACGCTGCTTTCGGTGGGACTTGAGAATCTCGTCCGAAACAGAGACCTCCCCCTTGTGCCAAGTTATACCCCCACTTCTTCATGATATCCAGTGTTTCTGGGCTATACCTAAATGCGTGGAGTATGGGCTTGCTGTCATCGATGTCTTCCTCTAAGAAGTGATTCGACGTCGGAACCGCCTTTCCTTTTCCATAGACCAAGTCTTTTTCACTACTTAATTTACATGGGATGATGAGTGTTGTCCCAAAGAAGTCTTGGAACTGCTTCTGCGTTATGCACGATGACCGTGTTGGTAGGTGCAAGTCAGGATCGTTGTATAATCCTATCATTAGATCAGTCAAAGACAGTGGGTACTCTAAATCATCTTTTATTGATTCGTCGGCAAGTTGCCAATTACAACCTTCATCTGACGATACTTCATCGTCAAGATTGATTACAAGGGGTACAATGTTATTCAAAACAAATCCACCATTATAATCAAGCCCGGCTTTGGTATCAGCTTCCCCACCGCTGTCCATACCTTGAGCCGATAATTCAGTATCGGACTCATTACCGTAGAGGAGAGAATCAATAAAATAATTCGCCATCCCCTTAAACGGTTGCTTGTCCGCGACCACCGTCTTGACATCATTATTCGTGTCTACGTATTTGAGACACTGATGAAGAGTAGAGGGAACTATAACATTATTATGGATCTAAGGTTGACCCAACAATAAGTCATTGGAAGTCTCAGCAGCGATCACATAACACGTGACTTCAGACTTCAAATCTCCCATCTGGCAGTTCACTCAGATTTTACCAAGCGCCCGAGACCCGCTAGTGTTAAATCTATAGATTACTGTGCTGGTTGAAGCCAGCTTACTGGTAGGAATTATGAGACTGTACATGAGCCGCAGGGTCATGATGCTCACAGCGGAACCTGGATCAACTTGGATCTGGTTAACTTTACTGGAGCTGATGTACCCGATATTATATAAGGACCTATCATGCTTGGAATTCCTCATCTACATGTCCTCCTTGGTAAAGATGATGTAGGGGAGTCGCTTAGCAGCCAGGTTGCAGTGTTGCGCCGACAACTCTAATTCTTCAGAAGCTCGCTTGATCTGAGTAAGGAATGCCTCAAAGTTAGCCAAAGCTTCTTGTAGAGTTTCCCGGGTCACTTTGGATAGTCGCAAAAGCTCGTACAGAGGGATTCTCACTAGTATGTTGGCCAGCTGAGCCATCATGTTGAAGCGATATGGGGAATTAAAGCTTCCCAGTTTGTCTCCTCCAATCGAGCGATTGAAACAAGACTGCTTCGGGAGTTGAACCTCCTGTGTTTGCTTCTCCTTCAACTTAGCCATAGATTCTTTGGCAGCTGCCTGCTGCTACACCTTTTCGGTGTGAGTGAGGGGAGTTGCTAGTACCCCCAACTCTGACAGTGTCTTGGCATTCGGATCAGGGACTTCCGGGTACTTGTACCTATGCTCGTGCCCGCTCCTGGTGGTGTGGACTTCAGATTCTCCCTCTGAGAGTTGGAATGTCACCATCCGCTCATCATCTCCCTCTAAAATTACGAAAACAACATGGCACAAATTTCCCTTCCACCTTGACTTTTTCTTAGACGAAGAAGAGACTACCCGATGATCATCTTCAAGTAAGTCCAGGTGGACACACAGCACTTCGCCATTCGGGGCCGTATGTGGCATGAGCCTTTTTTCTATTGTTTTGTCATTAACTATCTTCATCGCCACGTTTACCATGGGCTCAGCTTCGAAGCACATTAAAGGTACCGACCTGAAGCTGATCGATACTGCATTCGCTCCGACCTTCTTTTCTTTGGACAGATTCATAGTGATGACCTCCACATCGATCAAGGCCTGGATTTTATCCTTGAGGCCGAAGCATGATTTGGTGGGGTGGTAAACCACCCTGTGGTAAGCACAATACCTCAGGTTGTTGGTCCTCTTTACTTCCTCTTGATTCTGGATCGGAGGGAGCTTGATCTTATTATTTTCTATCAGATATTTGAAGAGACCGGGAATCTCATCATCCCTAAAAGAGTAGGACTTCAGGAATCTCAGCTCTAAGGACCTCTACTTTTGCGTCCCTTGCTGCCATTGAGACTGGGACTGCTGTGGTTGCTGCTGGGGTTGTAGTTGAAACGTCTGGTTTGCGACTGCCGTTCTTGCCTGCTCCTTCCCCTTGCCGTGTGGCATGAAATTGCGCTTGGGGCTTTCGTAGCCGGCTGGCCTCTTTCCGCCTTTTTCCTCTTTAGGAACTGCTCGGCTTGCTCGTCACACACTTTCAGGTCCTTCAATGTAGTGTAGGGTGCCATTCCCATCGCCTCGAGCACATCCAGTGATAAGTTATTGTGGCAGGTCTAGAAAATAAACTCCTCCATAATCAGATCTCGGCAATTCATCGCCTTGTTCCAGAACTGTTTGATGAAGATGTCCACCATCTCTCCGTCTTTTTGCTTTTCATCGAGCAATGTCCCAATGGATATCTTGGTGTCGTCGTCGAAGAAGTTAGAGAGAAACATGGACTCCATGTCATCCTAGCTGGTAACGTTGCCCGGTTTAAGACGGCGGTACCAATCGAAGGTAGCTCCTCGAAGAGTACAAACGAATGACCGAACTATTAAGGGATCATTTCCAGAAATCACCCCCAAGTGAAAATTGAAATAAATCAAGTGCTGAGTGGGGGACCCCTTTCTGTCGAACGGCGTGAAGTTGATCAAGCTGAACTTTAACGGATTGGGATCGACTCCCACTCCCTGGTGTGTGGACACGGTATTCCTATCTTTTTGATTTCTTCAGCAGAGATCAATATGTTGATCTTGCTCTCGAGATCTTTGATTTTCTCCTTTTCTAGGATGGCGTTGCCACTGGCATTCTCTGGCTACCCTCGACGTTTCGCTCTTCAAGGGGTTGTGCAGCACCATGGTCTTCTTCTCCGTCAGTGTCGCTGTCAACGTGATTAACATTGTTACGATGACTGGTTTCACCTTGATGGTTGGTTAGTGCCTAGATTTGTTGGTCATACATTTCTCGCATCTGCTACATGGCCATCTCTATCTTGAACTTAAAGTTCTCTTTTTGTTTGGCCATCTCCTCTTCAGGCATTTTAGCCACTTGTTTTACACTGTTCATGAAGACTTCGCGGTACTGCCCTTTGGTAGAGACCGTATTGTCGGAAGCCCGTGCAGAACCAGCATCTAACACTTCATCTTCTGACAGCAATCCCATCATGATTTTATCATAATGAGGGGGTCGAATTGTCTCAGTACGCAACCGAGTAAGCCGGTCGGACGCTTGGGGACCGATTCGATTCGCTATCTCTCTGCTCGTCATATTATTGGTGACTATCGGCAATTCATCACTTCGAGTCAGTGACGTTCTCCTATGGATGTGTCTTGATTTGGACTTCGGTAATCTATCGCCAAGTCTGTTGAAGGCGGAAACCCCGTCTAGAGTGGCTTTGTTGCAGCTACACTCCGATAGTGTTCGCGGATAAAGTTGTTGATTTTTCTATTGATTTGAATCTATTACACTTTTATAGGATTACAAACAAATTCAAATAAGAAGATCGCCTTTTTATAAGGCTTACAACAAAAAAAATCATATAAAGATCACAACTTTAAACTAATTGAACAAACGCGGGATCCGTTTATCGGATCCTCGCTTGCATGGGTATCTTTGACTGTGACGGGGACTTGTTTCGTCCGTGGACCACCGCGTAATTCTGATTTAAATAGAGATCTAGATACTGGATCTACAGATCTAGGGGTTTTATTTCACAAAGGAAATAAAACACCAACGGGGATCAACTCACGAAGGAGGTGATTACTGGAGCGGGCGAGATCTACTAGGAGAAATCATGCGCTAGACCCTGGACTAAGACAAGGCTTAGCCTAGAGGGTAGATCTGCAAAACTGACCTAGATCAACGTAGATTTGGCCTTGATTCTTTACCTCATAGTGTAGATCTAAAGTAGAACGAACTCCTCACTTGCACGGGATGTGGATCTAACTTTTCTCCTTTGCCAGCGCTCGAATCTATGCAAAACGACTGCTTAGATCTCGTGTGGAGCTCTCCAAAAATTCCAACCTTTTCTAACCCTTAGAACTGAACCCCCTTGGCCTATTTATAGGCATCTGGATAGGGGGGAAGGCGACCAAGGCACCTAGGTGCCTCGGCACTGTGGCTAAGCCACCAAGTGGTGCGTTGGCTCAGCTGAGGCACCAAACGGTGCCTCGGCCTGAGCCGAGACATTCCATTTGGCATTTCTTTGCCGCTGTTTGGTCTTGTTCATCTGGTATTTCGTCCGATCTTGTGTTGAATCAGAACTTAGTTGCAATTTCGAGCTTGTTTTGACTGTCCCATTGATTTCGAGACTTGGTCAGTGCAATTTCATCGATACTTGAATACGGTTGAATACAATTGATTCCGTCAATCCGAGTCTGATCGATTCGCCTTTTCGAGTCTCGCTGACCCGAAGCTTTGTCATTGTATTTATTCCACGATACGTCACTTCGTTGATTTGTACGCCTTGCCTACTCACTTCACGCATTTGTCAGCGCAGTTACGTCGTCAGCAATTCTTGGTCGCATTGCTTGACGGGTCGTCGGTTGTGAACCCACCTTCACGAGTCTGGTTCGGGTATTGATAGGCGATTTTCAACGCCTACAAATACCCCCTCCAAAGTGTCTCAGTGTCAATTTTCTGATGAGCCAGGGATACTTTGGATATGATAGGCCCCAACCTTTAGTCGGTATGACGGGACCCATGAATGGCTTCGGTGTTCAATCTCTCCAATCCTTTCAGACTCTACAGTTCTTTTGTAGGATAACTGAAGGCACTACGGTACTGCACTATTTGACTGATCGCTGTCGAGATCTTGACCTGAAGTTGATAAATAAATTTCTCTGGAGATTAGCTTTAGTGCTTGATTCTTCCAATCCTTTCAGATTCTCTAGTTCTTTGTAGGATAGCTGAAGGAGTGACGGTACTGCATTTATTATATGACTGTTGTCAGAATCTTGAATTGTAGCTGATTGAGCTTACTTGCTATTGACTTGTGTTGGTGAGTTGCCGTCCAACTGACCATCAAGCTTTTCACGAGACTCTCGATTGATCAGGAATTCTTCACTGCAACACGTTAGCTGGCATCGAAACATATAGAGTTCTAGCCTTCAGTCGGCGAGTGCGACGCATTGACCGGCGTCTAAGTTTACACGAATTCTAACCGCTGATCGGTGAATCCTACGGCGGCGACGCATTGATTGGCATCGATACACTTCGTTGGCGTCGTTTGAGTTATCCCTAAGAATATTTGTTTTATGGAAATATCCTGCGGGAACTTCTCAACAAAATAAGAAATAGTTTTGCAGCGGAGGAATTTCCTTGGTATGAGACGCGTTGACTGGCGTCGAGAATTTTAACCTCAGGTTAGCAAATTTCTCATGACGACACTTGTTGAAACACCCTAGTGGGGGAAGATTGGGGTTCATCCTTTAATTGGTGAATTCCTTCATTATGATGCATTTGACTGCCAACTTGATCATCGTGGGAGGAAATAAGGACTTGTCAGGTTATCCTTAAGAATACCCTCCAGGAGCTTCTCGACGAGAACCAGGAAATAGTATCGGCGAATTTCCTCGTCGGCGACGCATTGACTGGCATCGATATTATCCTCACGCTTTATTGGTGATTATCGAGTTATCCCTAAGGATATTTTTATGGAAATATTCTTCGAGAACTTCTCGACGAAATAGGAAACAGTTTATACTCGTGTACCTTTTTGGAGTATTGGCGAATCCCTTGTTGGCGACGCATTGATTGGCATCGATATAATTTCCAGTCTTCAGTGGCGTTCATTGAGTTATCCCTAAAAATATTTCTTTTATGGAAATATCCTCCGGGAACTTCTCGCCGAAATAGGAAACAGTTTAGACTCATATACCTTTTTTTAGGGTTTTGGGGCTTGAATAAATTGAGCCGGATGTATAGTGGCCTGCATGAAGCGTTATTCTGCTAGATAAATCTTCAGAATCCTTTAAAATATGTGGGAGAGAGAATGGGCCAATTACTGGGCTGATTTGGTGCTATTTGGACATCCAATTGGTCCCCAATTAGAGCTCCTACTCATGGTCAAATAAGAGTCCTTATTCAAAGAGGATTAGGTCCATATAGGGCTATTATAAAAAGCCCTCTACCCCTCCTCTCTCTTCAAGGCCGACCCCTCTGCTCTTTTTTCTCACCTTCTCACCTCGTGTTGTCTTCTTTCTTTCGAACTACGAGGTATGTACAATTATGCAAGAGGAAACTAGGGTTTAGAGAAATTTTTTCTTTCTTTTCTCTACTTTCTTTCTCTCCCTTTTTTTCTTCTTCTTTTTTTTGAATTCAAAGCGCGCGTAAGGGTAAGGCTCGGCTGTGGCCGAGCGCCTGGGCGCCGGTAGGGCACTGGGCACCCGATCAGGGTGCCTGGTCGTGGTGCCTGGGAGCCCGACCAGGGCACTAGGCGCCCAGTCGTGGTGCCTGGGCGCCCGGTCGCGACGCCTGACTCGGTCGTCGTTGCACCGGTTGTGGCCGACGAGCCACGACCTGATCACAACAGATCTTTTTCAACATCTTTCTAGCTTTTTTAACTGCATATCTAACTTTATTTTCGCCCTTTTACAACTTTCAATGTCGTCGGGAAGATCACATGCTCCTAGGAGCCAATCGTCTACCCTCTCACGTGAGGGTGTACCCACGTCGTTTGCCGGTGAGCTTTTCATATCTTTTTGCATACTCACGGCTTGCATTTGCATATCATATGGCCTTGATTCCTCCTTGGTGAGGATCGACGCCCATATAGCCTTGATCCCTCCTTGGTGAGATTTGACGCTCATATAGCCTTGATTCCTCCTTGGTGAGGTTTGACACTCATATGGCCCTGATTCCTCCTTGGTGAGGGTTGGTGCCCACGTCTCGGCTAATAACAGGGGGGCGATTCTGAGATATACTATAGTCGGTGGGATACCTCATGATTTGTACGAGATAGGGTATGTTGTCCGTAAGTATTCAGAATCTGTTCACCTGCTATGAAGTCGTGACTCTA
>JBAKGM010019346.1:0-10732 GCA_037177215.1 Asparagus racemosus | reverse complement strand
GACCCAACAATAAGTTATAGGAAGTCTCAGCATCGATCACATAACACGTGACCTCGGACTTCAAATCTCCCATCTAGCACTTCACCCGGATTTTGCCAAGCGGTCGAGACCCGCTGGTGTTAAATCCGTAGATCACTGTGCCCGTTGACGCTAGCTTACTGGCAAGAATTCCGAGACTGTACATGAACCGTAGGAGCATGATGCTCACAGCAGAACCCGGATCAACTTGGATCCGGTTAACTTCACTGGAGCTGATATACCCGATGAAGTACAGTGGCCTGTCGTGTTTGGAATTCCTTGTCTGCATGTCCTCCTTTGTAAAGGTGATGTAGGGAGGTGCTTGGCAGCCAGGTTGCACTGCTGGGCTGTTGATGACTCCGGATCTTCAGGAGCTGGCTTGATTTGAGTGAGGAAGACCTCAGAATCAGCCAGGGCTTCTTATAGGGCTTCCTGAGTCTCTTTTGACTATCACAGAAGATCGTAAAGAGTGATTCTCGCTGGTATGTTGGCCAGCTAAGCCCTCACAATGAAGTGATAGGGAGAGTTTGGACTTCCCAGTTTGTCTCTCGCAATCGGACGATTGAATCGACACTGCTTCGAGAGTTGAACCTCTTGAGGCTGCTTATCCTTCATCTTGGCCGCAGTCTCCTTAGCAGCTGCTCATGGTGCCTTCTCTGCTCGGGTGAGGAGGGTTGCTGCTACCCCCAGCTCTGACAGCGTCTTGGCATTCGGATCGGGGACTTCCGGGTACTTGTGCCGTGGACTTCAAGTTCCTCCTCTGAGAATTGAAATGTCACCATCCGCTCATCATCTCCCTCCAAGACTGCTGAGGCAGCATGGCACAATTTTCCCTTCCCCTTCGACTTTTTCTTGGATGAAGAGGAAGCTGCCCATTGATCATCTTCAAGTAGGTCCAGATGGACTCACAAAACTTCGCCGTTTGGAGCCGTATGTGGTACGAGCCCTCTTTGGCGCTGCTTATGCGGATCATCATTCACCATTTTCATTGCCACCTTTACCACAGGCTGGGTTCGAACCACGTCAAGGGGCACTGAACCGAAGCAGATGGACACTGCATTCGCTCCGACCTTCTTTTCTTTGGCCGACTTCATTGTGATGACCCCCACGTCGATCGTGGCCTAGATTGTGTCCTTGAGACTGAAGCATGACTTGGTGGGATGGTGGACCGCCCTGTGGTAAGCACAGTACCTCGGGTCGCTTGTCCTCTTTGCTTCTTCTTGATTCTAGATCGGAGGGAGCTTGATCTTGTTATTTTCGACCAAATACTTGAAGAGGGCAAGAATCTCGTCGTCCCTGAAAGAATAGGACTCGGGAATCTTGGCTCTGAGGGCCTCTGTTTCTGCGCCCCTTGCTGCCACTATGACTGCGACTGCTGTGGCGCTCTCTATTGTGGTTGCTGCTGGGCTTGTAGTTGGAACGTCTGGTTCACGACCGCAGTTCTATCCTGCTCCTTCCCCTTACCGGGCGGAACAAAGTTGTGTTTCAGAGTTTCTGTAGCTGGTTGGCCTCTTTCTGCCTTTTTCCTTTTCAAGAAGTGCTCGGCTTGCTCGCCACGCACTCTTAGATCCTTCCATGTAGTGGAGGGCGCTTTTCCCATTACTTCGAGTACATCCAGCGACAAGTTGTTGTGGCAAGTCTGGAGAATAAACTCCTCTATAATCGGATCGCGGCAATTCATTGCCTTGTTCCAGAATCTTTTGACGAAGGTGTCCCCCGTTTCTCCATCCTTTTTCTTTTCATCGAGCAACGTCCCGATAGATATCTCAGTGTCGTCGTCGAAGAAGTTGGAGAGAAACATAGACTCCATATCATCCCAGCTAGTAACGCTGCTCGGTTTGAGACGGCGATACCAATCGAAGGTAGCTCCTCGAAGGGTGCTAACAAATGACCGAACCATCAAGGGCTCGTTTCCAGAGATCACCCCCAAGTGAGACTAAAAGTAAATCAAGTGCTGAGTGTGGGACCCCTTTCCGTCAAATGGCTTGAAGTTGATCAAGCTGAACTTTGACGGATATGAGATCGACTCCCACTCCCTGGGGTATGCACACGGTATTCCCGTCTTCTTGATTTCTTGAGCAGAGATCAACGTGTTGATCTTACTCTCGAGATCTTTGATTTTCTAGTTTTCTACGATGGCATTGCCGCTAGCATTCTCCTGGCTACCCTCAGCGTTTCGCTCTTCATGGGGTTGTGCAGCACCGTGGTCTTCTTCCCCATCGGTGTCGCTGTCAACGTGATTTATGTTGTTACGACGACTAGTTTCACCTTGACGGTTGGTCAGTGCCTGGATTTGTTGGTCATGTATTTCTCGCATCTGCTGCATGGCCATCTCCATCTCGAATTTAAAGTTCTCTTTTTGTTTGGCCATCACCTCTTCGAGCATTTTGGCCACTTGTTCTACGCTGATCATCAGGGTTTCTCGAGGTTGCCCCTCACTGGAGACTGTGTTATCGGAAGCCAGGGCAGAGCTAGCATCCAACACTTCATCTTCTAACGGCAGTCCCTTTAAGATCTTATCATAATGGGGACGCCGAATGGTTCCAGTCTGCAATCGGGTTATCCAATCGGATGCTCAGGGACTGGTATGAGTTGACATCCTTCTGCTCGTCATATTGTTTGTGACTCTGGGTAATTCATCCTTGTGAGTCACTGATCCTCCCTTGCAGAAGTATCTGGGGCTAGGCTTTGGCAAGTCGTCGCCCAGTCTGCTGAAGACTGACACCCTTTCTAGACTGCCTTTGTTGCAGCTACACTCCGATAGCACTGCCTCGATCAATCTGGAACAGAGGCACTGTGCTGGCTTCTCGGGAGAGCTCCTCTTCCGAGATTTTCTTGTACCCACATCACGATAGTACAACTCATCGGCATAATTGCCGGAGCAACCCATCGTGTGTTGGCGCGGTCTCTCAGGTATAACGTCATCGTCATCGGACGAAAACGTCTCCTTCTGAGGACGGACTGCTTCATCAAAGTTACCAAAAGTTACTCACCTTGACGTTCACCTGTGTGGGAGTGAAGTCTTGGCGGACACTCGGACTTCGATTCTGAGTCCGGTGGGTGTAGCTGGAGGAGCCTTGAGGTGGGTTCGACTTCCTGCACGAGGAGTGACCTGTGATTCCCTCAATGGACCAAGGCGTTCCTTGATGGTTGGCCTGCTGGTCGTGGTGGGAGTTGGCTTCGCCAGAAGTTTGGATGTGGACGCCGGAGGTGGCCTCGGCGCTGAGGCAGCTTGGGTTGAGGCGTCAGCGAATTTTAGTTCAGGGGTGCTTGCAACTCTTGGCTTGAGCACCGGGGCAGGAGCTGAAGTGCCAGTGGACTTGGGCTTAGATGCCATGATCGCTGCAGTTGGACCTCTGCTGGACTTGGGCCTCCAGATCTGACGGGTTGTTGGTGGCTTCTTGGCCACCTCCTCCTTCTTCAACTTGCGAGCTTATTGCATCAAAGCCCGTGCCTGCGCGAGGAGTGCGCGACGCTTTCGGATGTGCTCCTGAAGAGTGGAACGGTCTGTTTGACTCGGACCCATTCATTGGTTGACAGCTTGGAAGGACCGTCGATCACCTGAGGCTAGTGCCTCTGTGTAAGTCTGGATCATAGATCCGCCTTGTAACGGATCCCATCCATTGATTGCATGGCTCGAGAAAATTTACGCGCCATGCTTTGTCGTCGCCTCTGGTGGGCTCACTTGGAGAGTGCGAGGGCGTCATCGGTGGTCATCTCGGGTGCCAGGGGAACTTGGGCTTCGGGCGCCGAGGAAATTTTACCGCTACCGACAGCGGCGAGGTTAGATTCGTCGTCCTAGGACTCTGTATCTGAGGCCCAACAGATTCTCCTTGCAGCGGAGACCTTCTTGGAGCGGCGGGAGAAGCGGATCTGGAGGAGGAGGAGGAGAGGTACTCCTCGAACTTTTGCTGGTCGAACTCAAACTCGACCTCTTCCTCGACCAGGATCGGGATCCACGGCTGCGACACTACGATCTCATATATGAGACTGTTGGCTCCCACTGTGGTCGCCAGATTGTTCACCGCGAAAGTTGCTTCAATTGTCATTGATTTGAATACGTTACACCTTTATGGAATTACAAACGAAATTCAAATAAAAAGATCACCTTTTTATAAGGCTTACAATGAAAATCAAAAAAGAAAGATTACAACTTTAGTTTTTTGAACAAACGTGGGATCCGTTTATCGGATCCTCACTTGCGTGGGTGTCTTTGCCTGTGCTGGGGACTTGTTTTATCCGTGGACCATCGCGTAATCCCGATCAGGGTGCTAGATCTACAGAGGTGATTATTTCACGAAAGAAATAAAACACCGACAGGGATCAACTCACGAAGAAGATGATCGTCGGAGCGGGTGAAATCTACAAGGAGAAGTCACGCGCTGGACCCTGAGATTAAGACGAGGCTTAATCTAGAGGGTGAAGGTGTAGATCTGGCCCAGATTGCCTCTTCGCCGTGTGGATATAAACTTGAACGAGTTGGACGCTTGCACGGGACGTGGATCTGACTTTTCTCCCTCGTCGGTGCTCGGATCTGTGCAAACGGGCGCGTAGAGCTCTTCAAGAATTCTCTAAAAATCCAACCTCTATCCGAACAATTTTCCAACCCTTCACAACTGAGACCCCCCCTCTATATTTATAGGAGAGGGGGTGTCTGTGGCCGACCAAGACACCAGGTGTCTAGGCCACGCTGAGACACTAAGGCCGAGACACCAAATGGTGTCTCGGTCTTCGCCGAGATGCTATTTTGCCTCTTTTCGGGGTTTTCTGGCGTTCATTCGTTCATCCGCCCACTGTTTTGTCTGAGCTTATTTTCGTCCGATTGCATTGAATCAAAGCTCAGTTGACAATTCAGGAATTCGATCGGCGTAGCGTCGTCGCTTGAGTTCAATTAATTCCGTCTCGTCGACACTCGAGCCCGATCGACTTATCTCATTGGATCTCGCTGACCTGAAGTTTCACTATTGGATTTATTCCACGATACGTTGCTCCGTTGACTTGTACGCCTTGCCGACTCACTTCATTCGTTCGTCGACTCACTTTATGCATTTTGCGACGCCATTACGTCGTCAGCGTCTCTTGGTCGCATTACTTGATGGGTCGTCGGTTGTGAACCCACCGTCACGAGTCTGGTTGGGGTATTGATAAGCTATTTTCAACACCTACAGATACCCCCTCCAAAGTGTCTCAGTCTCAATTTTCTAACTAGCCTGTGATACTTTAGATATGATAGGCCCCAACCTTCAGTCAGTGTGACGGGACCTATGAATGGCTTCGGTGTTTGATCTCTCGAACCCTTTCAGACTTTCCAGTTCTTTATAGGATAACTGAAGGCATTACGGTACTGCACTTTCTGACTGACCGTTGTCGAGATCTTGACCTGGAGTTGATAAATGAATTTGTTCTGAGATTAGCTTCAATATTTTGATTCCTCCAATCCTTTTAGATTCTCCAGTTCTTTGTAGGATATCTGAAGGCATGACGGTGCTGCATTTATTGCCTGACCGTTCTTAGAATCTTGAACCTTGGCTGATGAAGCTCAGTTGCGGTTGACTCGTGTTGGTGAGTTGCTGTCCAACTGACCATCAAACTGCTTACGGGACTCCTTGGTTGACCTAGGAATTCTCCGTCACGACGCGTTGTTTGGCGTCGAATACATAGAATCTTAGCCTTTGATCGGCGAGTACGATGTTGACCGTTGTCTGATTTTACCCAGATTCGAACTGTTGATCGGTGAATCCTACGGTGGCGACGTTAGTTGTTTCCTCAGTGGGAGGAGATTAGGGTTTGCCCCTTTAATCAATGAGCTGATCATCAATTTGACGCTGTGGGGGGAAACAGGGACTCATCTCCTTTGTCGGCGAGTCGGTGAATCAGCGACGCGTTGTCCGGCGTCGATCTTATTTCCACGCTTTATTAATAATTATCAAGTTATCTCTAAAAATATGGAAATATTTTTCAGAAACTTCTTGACAAAAGTAAGGAACAGTTTATTCTCGTGTACCATTTTGGAGTATCTCAGTGGGAGGAATTTTCTTCGAGACGCGTCGTCCGGCGTCGATCAAAATTTTCTTTTCTCTTCCGCGCTTCAGTGGCGCCGTTCAAGTTATCCCTAAGAATATTATTTTTATGGCAATATTCTCCAGGAACTTCTCGAACGAATTCTTGGTTGGGGTCCAAATTCTAGTTAGAGTAGGATTAGACCTAACGCTTCATTGGCGTTCATCGAGTTATCCCTAAGAATAATTTTGTGGAAATATCCTCTGGGAACTTCTCGAACAAATTCTTAGTTGGAGTGGGGTCCAAATCCTAGTTGGAGCAGGATTAGACCCGACGCTTCATTGGCGTTCATTGAGTTATCCCTAAGAATAATTTTGTGGAAATATCCTCTGAGAACTTCTCGAACGAATTAGGAAATAGTTTATACTCATATACCTATTTTGGAGTATTTCGGGGCTCCCATAAATTTTGCCGGATGTGTGGTGGCCTTCATGAAGTATTATTTCACTAAATAAGTCTTCAAAATCCTCCAAAATATGTGGGAGAGAGGATGGGCCAATTATTGGGCTAATTTGATTCCATGTAGATATCCAATTGGCCTCCAATTAGAATCCCTATTCATAGTCAAATAGGAATCCTTATTCAATAGGAATTGGGTTCATGTGGGTCTATAAATAGAGCTTCACCCCTCCTTTTTCTCTCCCATCTAGGCCAGCCCCTCTCTGTGCTTTTTCCTTCTTGTTCTCTTGCCTCGCGTCGTCTTCAAGTTCAAGGTACAAGATCTAGGTTTTTTTTTGCAAAAGAAAAATACAATTTTGTCTTTCTTTCTTTTTTTTTCTCTCTCTTTTTTTTGTGTTGTTCTCTCTTCTTCTTCTCTCTTTTTTTTGCTTGCATGAATCGGGGAGAGAGAGAGAGAGAGAGAGAGAGAGAGAGAGAGAGAGAGAGTGAGAGATAGAGAGAGAGAGGATGAGTCTCGGCCTGGTCGAGACCCAGTCTCGGTCTTGGTCGAGACTGGTCTCGACCTTGGCCGAGACCCTCCCCCCTTTTGTTTTTTTTCTTTTTTTTTGTTTCTTTCTCTCTCTTTTTTCGTTATTTTATACATACATATACATGCACACACATATATATGTATTCATGCACGCATACACCCACATATCTGCTCTGCATGCGATTGATCTTGTCTTGTCTTTTCGTGCAGATCGTTATGGCATCGAGGAAGTCCCATGTTCTGAGGAGCCACTTAGCCCGTGCATCGCGTTCTGATGCGCCTTCTTTCTTTACTGGTGAGCCCGATCTTGTCCTTTTCATACATATGCATCCCCGCTTCGTTCTCCTTCGTGAGGCGATTGGGAAGAGTTGAGATTCTCCTTTGTGGGGGTCGACGCTAAAAAAGACGAGTTTTGCTTGGTCAAAACCCGTCTCCATCCCTTTGATGAGAGTAATTCCGCGCCATTTCTGTGCTTGGTGGGATGGGATATTTCATTGCTTATTGCGTGCGATGGTATATATTGTCCACCCGGTAATTGATGCGGACGGAATTGTCTTATCCATCATAGGGTCGTGACTCTGTCCGTAAGACGAGTTCACCGGCCCTTACCGCTTTTTATGATTGACTTCTAACGAATATTAATTATCTGTTTTCAGTTGAATACCCTTCGGCGGCGTTTCCGTCTCATGCGGTCGATGGGCACCGCGGTGAAGATTACTCCACATGCGATAATTCTGCCACCTTTACTTCATCTCAGTTCACACCAGAGTCGTTCGCTCCTAAATCTCAGTGTAAGCCTGGTTTTCCCGATCTGGCTAACCTCAAAGGGAATCCACCTGTTGACTACGATGGGCCCCTCCCTTGGATTCAGCCTCTGGCTATGATTGCCCCGGGTCAAGGATCTATTGAACCTGACACAAGCACCGTGAGAGGTGTCCTTCAACGGTTGGAGAATGCTTTGAAACAGGTGGTGTCCATTATTGGTGTTAGGTGGGGGCTTTATATAGACTTTCTCCCATTCTTGATGGACTGCCTGGGCGAGGTCCGACGTGTGGACGGCACTCAGCTTTTCCTGGGATGTGGCCGAAAGCTCGCTCACTGGGAGAATCTCGCACTTCAGGTGGAAGGTCTAGTCTTCTTCGAGCCGTGCAATGAGGTGTGGCGCCTCATGAGAGAAGCTCAAGTAAAGATTATGCGAGAATGCGAAGCTCGAGCACAGCACATACTGGAACAAGAGGCGATCATCACAAATCTGCGTGAACGGCAGCATTTCCTACAGCGCGCAATAGACGCTTATACCCTTACTAATCCTTCCAAACAGCAATCAGCCCTGGGGGACCTCAAGCGCCAAAGCGTCGACGTCCATCGCGCTTTTTCGACGGTGATGCAAACCCTTTATAAACTGCAGCGTGAAGAGGAGGCTTCTATCGCCGAGCTTTCTGAGGAGAGACTCGAGAGGGAGACGAAGGCTCAAGTCCAAGAGAACCAGATGAAAGAGTGAAATGATCTCCGGGCTAAGCTTAAATCATTCACAGTGTTGGATTGCGAAGACGCTCGACCCTAGGGAGGAAGTATTTGTGGCCGAGTTACAAGAGGAGCTTCAGCAGGCTTTGAGGAAATATCTGTATTAAGATCACACATTTAATCTCGTTTTTATCAATAAAATACATTTTCCTTTCCTCATTCTACTTCAGTATGATTCTTTTATTTTATGAGAAATAATTAACCATAATGCTTATAGGATTTTTGGCAAACCCTCAGCCATCAACGGATTTGATATGCCTTTACCGATTACCGTTTGAATCGGGTTAGCATGCAGATTATCTAATCCGTTCTGCACACGACGTTGTGCTAAACGAATGAAACTCTCTTAGACTTGGTGCTACGATTTTGAATACGTAGACTTCGTACTCTTTTATGTGCAAGAGGCTACCCGGCGACGTGTGTTAGGCGCCGACTTTAGGGTTGTTGGCCAACCCCCTGTCCTCAACGGATTTAATGTGCCCTTACCGATTACCGTTTGAATCGGGCTGGCGTGCGGATTATTGAACCCGTTCTGCACGTGACGTTGTGCTAAGAGAATAAAACTCTCCTAGACTTGGTGCTACGATGTTGAGTACGTAGACTTCAAACTCCTCCCTAGGGTCGAGGGTCTTCGCAATCTAACACTGTGAATGATTTAAGCTCAGCCCGGAGGTCATTCCGCTCTTTCATCTGGCTCGCTTGGACTTGAGCCTTCGCCTCCTCCTTGAGTTTCTCCTCGGAAAGCTCGGCGATAGAAGCCTCCTCTTCACGCTACAGTTCATAAAGGGTTTGCATCGCCATCGAAAAAGCGCGATGGACGTCGACACTTTCACACTTGAGGTCCCCCAGGGCTGATTGCTACTTGGAAGGATTGGTAGGGGTATAAGTGTCTATTGCGCGCTGTAGGAAATGTTGCTGTTCACGCAGATTTGTGATGATCGCCTCTTGTTCCAGTATGCGCTACGCTCGAGCTTCGCATTCTCGCATAATCTTTACTTTAGCTTCTCTCATGAGGCGCCACACCTCATTGCACGGCTCGAAGAAGGTTAGATCTTCCACACGCCGTGCGAGATTCTCCCAGTAAGCGAGCTTCCAGTCACATCGCAGGAAAAGTTGGGTGCCGCCCACACGTCGGACCTCGCCCAGGCAGTCCACCAAGAAAGGGAGAAAGTCCATATAAAGCCCCCACCTAACACCGATAATGGACACCACCTATTTCAAAGCATTCTCCAACCGTTGAAGAACACCTCTCACGGTACTTGCGTCAGGCTCAATAGATTCTTGACCCGGTGCAATCATAGCCAGAGGCTGAATCCGAGGAGGGGGCCCATCATAGTCAACAGGTGGCTTCCCTCTCTCTCTCTCTCTCTCTCTCTCTCTCTCTCTCTCTCTTTCTTACCCGATTCATGCAAGCAAAAAAAAGAGTGAAGTGAAGAAGAAGAGAGAACAACAACAAAAAAAAGAGAGAAAACAAAAGAAAGAAAGAAAGACAAGATTGTATTTTTCTTTTGCAAAAGACCCTAGATTTCATACCTCGAGCTTGAAGTCAACGAGAGGCGAGAAAACAAGAGGAGAAAGCACAGGGAAGGGGTCGTCCTAGATGGGAGAGAAAAGGGGGGAACTCTATTTATAGACCCACATGAACCCAATTCCTATTGTATAAGGATTCCTATTTGACTATGAGTAGGGATTCTAATTGGGGCCCAATTGGATATCTACATAGAATCAAATCAGCCCAATAATTGGCCCATCCTCTCTCCCACATGTTTTGAAGGATTCTGAAGACTTATTCAGCGAAATAATACTTCATGAAGGCCACTACACATCCGGCAAAATTTATGGAAGCTCCGAAGAAACTCCAAAATAGGTATATGAGTATAAACTATGTCCTAATTCGTTCGAGAAGTTCTGTTGTGTTGGAAAGATTACCTCCACGAGTTGCAAGTATACAACTGATAAGTTATAGTATAAAAGATATCGATCCCACGAGGAACGTGAAGTAGGCGTTTATCAAATTCGGTTCTTTTTAGATTATGTGCGCGACAATTAAGAGTTTTATTCGAAGTAAAATGGAAACGTGGTGAAAGTGGTAGTGAAGAGGTTAGAGAGGGTGATTATGGATTAGGCGCAAAATAAAACGAGGAAGGAAAATGTGTGTGGAGAGATTTAGAAAACGTGTGTGATAAAAACGAGGAAGAAAAT
>JBAKGM010019345.1:0-10734 GCA_037177215.1 Asparagus racemosus | reverse complement strand
CCCCCCCCCTCCCCACATGAACTTCATGCTTTTTGGGCCTTGACACAATTTTCCCTTGAAATTAACTAGTGGATTCAATTCTATATTCCTAACTTCTACACTTGTTTTTCCACTAATTTTTCTCCTCCTCTCTTGATTCCCTCTTCTTAATTTTCTTTTGTTGATTTTTTTCTCTTTTTCCTACTTCTTCCTCTTTTCTTATTTTCATTTCTTTTTATTTCCTTTTAGTTGCATCTTTGTTTTCTTTGTTTCCTCCTTTTCTCCTTCTTCCGTCTTGTTTTATCTTTTTTTGTGCCAAATCCCTCTTTATATTTCAACACTTTCACTTTTACTCCTTTTTATCCACACTTTTCTAGGACAAAATTTAGAATTTCTAAACACACACCTTCCTCATAGGTTCGACATTTATACTATACTACAACTTGATAGTTATTTTCTTGTAACTTTGCATGTTTTTACCCTAATCAACAGTATGACTAAATACAAATAAATCAGATGTAGGCACTCTGATTGATTGCTCCAAATGTCAAAGGACTTTATCGAATTACCTACTGACTGATCAATAAATACGCAGTCAATCACAAGAGGGATTACCAATTTAGGTCAAAATCATCTGGAGAGTTCTATATGAACAAAATTCCATTAGCTAATCTTACTTTTTAGTATCCTCAATGGTGAGCTCTATCAATTTATTTTGATACTCTCAATGGCGAGCACTATTAAAATCATGTGGAGAGTTCTCTATAGATGAACCTCCATTGGATAACCTACTTTTCATTATCCTCAATGATAAGTTCTATCAGTTTATTTTAATATCCTTAATAGTGAGCATATCAAAATCATCCGAAGAGTTCTCTATGGACGAATCTTCATTGGATAAATCTACATTTTGGTATCCTCAATAGTAAGCTCTATTGATTTCTTTTGATATTCTCAACAGGGAACGCTATTAAAATTATCAAGAGAGTTCCCTACGAACAAACCTCCATCGGATAATCTTACTTTTTGGTGTCCTCAAAGGTGAGCGTTATGTATTTATTTTGATATTATCAATGGTGACGCTATCAAAATCATCCGGAAAGCTCTTTGCAGAGAAACCTCCATCAATTAATCATACTTATTGGTATCCTTAATGGTGAGCTCTATCGATTTACTTTGATATTACAAATGGTGAGTGCTATCAAAATCATCCGGAGAGTTCTCCACAGACGAACCTCCATTGGATAATCTTACTTTTAGGTATCCTCAGTGGTGAGCTTTATTGATTTATTTTTGATATTCTGAATGCTGAGTGTCATCAAAATCATCTAAAGAGTTCTGTACGGACGAACCTTCCTTGGATAAATCTTACTTTTCAGTATCCTCAATGGTGAGCTCTATTGATTTATTTTTATTTTTATATTTTTAATAGTGAGCGTTACCAAAATCATCGAGAAGATTCTTCTAATAATAAATATCCATAAGGATAATTCTATAGTTTTATTTTGATATTCTCAATAGTGAGCGCTGTCAAAACCATTTGAGAGATTCTTTTAAGAATAGACTTCCAATAGCATAAATTTGCAAACTTATCTCGATGTCCTCAATAGTGAGCTCTATCAGGATCATTACATATAGAACCTAATGTCAGATCTTCTCTATTGGCCAATTGGTACGCCACTAGATCGACTAATCAGCAGAAGAAATTCAAATATCGAAACCAAAAGAAATAACCGCATTCTCCTTGGGTTCAAAGTTCCCAATAATCCAGGTTCAAGGATTTTGAAAACTTTTAAGGGGTTCACATAGGCGATCAGAAAATGCAAACATAATCCACTTGATTTAAATACAGACTCTACTAGGGTCGTTTTAGTCATTTGATGAAGCTCGAGAGCTCACAAATTAGTTAAGGGAATGAGATCCTAAGTCTTAAGCCAAAATATGTTGGAAAAAGAGTCAAGAGCAAAAAAAATCAATATTTGTGTGCCAAGAGCCAAGGGGGCGCACGAATAAAGAAGATGAGCCCAATAGGGAGCTCACCTAGAGAGGGGGACACAGCTAGTATATGGCGCACCAAGGTGGGGCACACCAATGAATAACCATCCCAATGAGAATTTTAAGCTTCCAAAATGATTAAGATAGATTGGAAATGAAGGTAAAAGTATAACTCAGAACAGGGGTACACCAATGATGGGTTGCACAGATAGGAAGCACATAGATGAAATGATGCCCAGGGGCGCACAAATAGGAAGCACATAGATGAAATGATGCCCAGGGGCGCACAGATAGGAAGCACATAGATGAAATGATGCCCAGGGGCACACAGATGGGAAGCACATAGATGAAATGATGCCCAGGGGCGCACAAAGGAAGGGAACATTAGTACAATAATCTAAGATGCTATTGAAGGGAAAAACTATTTGTTTAGATGACAGTCAAATCCAAATAGTCACAGCATAGATGTAGAAGAGAACTAAAGATAACCAGAGAAACGCTAGAATTTTCATGAGCCCTTGTACATGTGCACCCGCCCCGACTAGTATGTGTACCACCCAGTGAAACTTCTTTGATAATTGTCAACTTTTGTCTTATTCTGATGTGCCTCAGATCCAATGCTACTATTCTGATTCCATGTCCCCTAATACTGCCAAAAAGGAAGCTTCCTTAGTAGGCAAATTTTGAAAATATTCTTGCAACGCGGTTAGTAGCAGGCTAACAGGTTCAACACGTGTTAAAGAGGAGGGCTTAGAAGAAGGACACACAGATTAAGGGGTACACCAATGAAGAGGCTCATTTGCCTATAAATAACAACCCCGTTCCACTTGGATAAGACTCTATTTTTTACCCATTTCCTCAGGTGTCGAGATTCTCTCTTCTACACTCAATACCCATGTGCCCCTCCTCTGTTCTTTAGTTTTCTCAAGTTCTTCAAGAGTTCATTAACTTTTCTTCTCCGTTGTCGGGTGATTTGATCACAGTAGTCTAAGGGAGCCCATTTAGAGATTGATTTTCATCTCCAAAATTTCAACCATCAAGTTGGTGTTTGTGTGGTCAATGGGGTTAAGAATTGAGCCCTTATTCAACTGTTTATGAGAATGGTCAACTTCGATGCATCCTCTTCACAACAATAATCTTAATCGATCTACTATTGAAATCTAATCTTTCCATGGCTGTCAAAAGAAATGCTTCCTTCGATTCTTTCTTCCTAAACAAAGAAATGCTTCCTTTAATTCTTTCTTACTATGGAGTGAATGAGTTCTAATGTCACTACAAGATTGTCATAAATTTTTTCTATCATACACAAATGCTCTTTGATTTTCAAAAATGAAATTTGGTAGATGATGATAAAGTGTACTCATAATAATTTTTGATACAATCTTGTAAATCACATTGAAAAGTGTAATTGGTTGATAATCCGCGAGGCCCTCATTAATAATTTCTTTGGAAATCAATGTCAATAAGGTATTATTGAATCTATCTAGAAAAGAGGTTGTTTGGAAGATTTCTTAGACTGTCGATACAAAATTGAGGCCAATGGTGTCACACCCCGAAACTGCAATGGATGATAGATGGGTACATGACAGCAGCGACCTATGACACAAGTCTCATGCATGCATCAAGCCTGGCACTTCACACACACACTGACACCCCGAAAGTGCAATGGATGATAGATGGGTACATGACAGCAGTGACCTATTCACAACACAAGTATCATGCATGCATCAAGCCTTGCACTTCACACACACACGCACAAACACACACACACACACACACACACACATGCACTCACTCACACACACTAGTATGTAAAACTCGAGGTATGTACAACTCGAGAGCTCACCATTACAAGTATTTTACAAAACCAAAATACACTGCTCTGCTGTACATAGCACAAAAGTGAGGCCTTTCAATATAACACCTCCTTGCAACACGCCACCACCGAAAGTTTAGCCTGTATGTGAAGCTACGCTAGATCTAAAATAATTTGAAAAGGATGAAGTGAGTTAAAGCTCAATGAAAAATTTTGAAAAAATTTGAATATTATAACCCAGTAGCATGGAAATGCGTAAAATGCATTATAGAGCAGATAATTCCTAGGAATAGGATGGAACTAAAACTACCATAGGCCAAATGAATAGATTAGAAATCCCTAACGTGACCAGAACAAACTTAGAAATACCCAAAAGGACCAGCTAAAGGTGCATTCACCATATGGCAGCCACAGACCGAACACTTCATAGTGTACTTTTTGATTATTTTGAAAATATTGAAAATTACTTGTCAAATAAAAAACAAATCACTTATCAGAATCACAAACACTTTTGAACCAAATGGACGAATATAAAAACTCATCATCTTTGTTCAAATATTTTATAGAATTCAATTTTATTTATTTTTTTAATACCAAGCCACGAAATATTTCTTGAATCTGTCAAATTGTGGAAGCATATTTAAAGCACTTCTTTCTTTAATAGCTTTCGAACAAAGAATTATTCACAATTTTCTTTTTGATGTCCTACGAGATCCAAAATCACTTAACATGTTTTACATGAAATAAAATTCACTTTTCACATCTCATACAAAATCAAAATCATATTAGTAATCAGCCTACACTAATCTTTTTATAGATCTTGATTACTATTTGATTACATTTAGTTCTATTTGAACCTAGATTACGAAGTGATTAGTATGAGTTTACTTAGTTTGGTTTTGACCCTATATCATATTATGATACATGACCTTGTGGATATCAAGGGGGATTAAATTTAGGAGAATTTCAAAAATACCCAAAAGGGCCAGATAAATGTGCATTCACCAGATGGCACGCATAAACACGTGCATGAGGCTTGTCTTATGTATGAGTCACTACTATCGAGTACACATATCTATCATCTACTGCGGTCTGAGTGCATGACAAATGGTTACCCAACTTGTTTGATAGATTAGAGTGGGGAATTCATCAGATCTAGGACTCTTAATTAGATGCATTTGCTTATTACTTCCAAAATTTCTTCTACAGATGGCATGCTTCTGGGATCCAAATTGGAAGTCTCATCTTGAATTCCATAGAATGGAGAATTTTCTAGGATTAACGATGGAGAGGAAGTGGAGAATATATTCTCAAAATAATAGATGAATGATGCTTGAATATCTTCTTGGATGGCCAGCCAAATTCCTTCTTAATTTTTTACCACTGAGATATGGTTTCTTCAACGCCTTTTAATCACCAAAATATGAAATAATTTTGGATAAGGTTTCTTCAATGCCTTTCTTTCTCCGTGTACGATCCACTTAAATTTAGATCTTTTTTGTCAAAATAACTCCTCATCAATTAGATAATGTTGATTTTTTTATAGGAGTCATTTAGTGTCGATGTTATCTTGAGTTGGGGGTAGTTGTTGCAAAGATGAAAGATCTATGCGGAGTTTAGATATCTTCAAGTGAAGGTTTCCAATCTCCTTTTCATGACATTGAAATATCCTTCTCTTAAAATTGATTGTATTTGACCAAAAATCACCATGTACTATGTCATTTTTATTTGAACTCTCCTTCAATAATTACTTGTAATCTTTATGCTCTTGCCCACATTACTTCAAATTTGAAAGATCGTGATTGCCATCTTTGTGGTCTGGTCGTGTGCAACAAAATAGGGGAATGATCATTGCAAATTGTAGAGAAGTTGTGAAGAGAATTATTCGAATATATTTCCATCCATTCTGGGTGTCATACATCTTATCTAAGTGCTCATGTGTAAAAGCGGATGCATTTTGACCATTAGTCCATGTGAAAGTTGCGCTCACATACGCGACATTTAGTAACCTTTTATTGCTCAGGAAAGAATTAGAGTAAGAAGTATTATTCAAGGAGACAGAGTCACCTCTTGGTTATCTGAACTAGAAGAAATTGCATTAAAATCAATAATAATTAGTAAAGACTCAAAATTGAAATTCAATAGAAGTGTAGAAATGGCTAACCAAAATTCTTCCCTCTTGCATTGAGCTAGTTTTCCATTAATGCAAGTAGTTTCCTTGAAGTGTGGTGAGATCTATGATGATGTAGTTTTTATTGGTGGCGATGATGTTAATTATTATAGAATCTTCCCAGAGAAGCGACAATCCTCGGGATCTTCCTTCTAAAAGGATGATCTGATAGTTATTATTGTTTTAACAATTGATGGAGGTAAGAGATTGAGCTTCAGATGATCCTTTCTTCAGGAAGAAGGAGATTGAAGGCAATCTGGAATGAATGAGAGAGGCTAACTGATGAACTATCAGATCCACACCTTTGCACTACGACAATTCCAACAAAGGATTTTCATTACTGTTAGCAGTGTTGCATAAGCACCATCTACCAACTCTATAAGTGATATGGGGTGCCCTTCTTTGGGGTGATGGTGATAGATTATTTTACTTTCTTTTTGATGGTAGTGTGAACAATTGAGTCACTATCTCATCGAGCTTACTACTTGCTACTGGGTTAGAATGCCTCTGAGCTTAAACAAATGAGGATAAGTGGATGTAATCATGAAAGCTATAGCACTTAGCTTGGGCTATAACTGCATGCTAGTTGAGTTTCGCCATCTGGTACTTATTTTTGAACCCAACCAGTTCATTGTTCAAGAGTACCACCTAGGCTTGAGCTTCCATTGAGTTAGTCAGGAATGACCTCTATAAATGACACTCTTTGAACATGACTTCTTCTTTCGCTCGCCATGCTACTAGCATAGATTGTTGAAAGGATGGCTTCTTGACTTCTAGATTGGTGATCACTTTCACTACAATCGATCTTCTAAGGAGGGAAGGGTGTTTTGGGTCTTTGAATTTATAACAAAAGAACTAAAAATTCAGAGAATTTGTAGAGTGGGTTTTTTCTATGTGCCGAGAGAGTGTCGTTCTTGTACTCCATTGATGTTTCGACTAAGACAATGAATCTTCTTGCTGATATTAGAAAGTTGCTGAAACTCCAAGTTCGTTAAAGTTTAGTCAAAATCTAATCTCTTATCTATTTCTCCTACGATGGTGAAGACTACAAAAATGAGCAATCTCCCATCTTCTTTTAGGTTAAAAGAGTGTTAGTGGCTATTAAATGTGGGTTAGTAACCATTAACTTAGGAGATAATTGGGTGAGGCATTTTCTTAAAAATAGCACCTAAAATGGCTCTAGGTGAAGTTCACTAATAATGGTCATGGGCAAAGTTCGTTTTGACAAACTTCGCCTAAATTATGGGTGACGTGGTTATGTGGGCTATTTGGACGAAGCTCATCCTAGGTGAACTTCGCTTGAAACTTCACTTTGACTTGATTTTGAGAGCAAGCTTCAATGTGATTTGGGTGAGCTTCGCTATGATTTGGGCGTGGTTTGCCATGGCTCATATTTGGGCCCATCTGATATGATTAAGTGTTTAGCCCATGGGTATTCACTTCTAATAGATGACATGATGTTTTAGAAACTTAACCATGTTAGATATTTTGATTTCTTTGATTAGGATGGCTTTGGCCCACTTGGAGAGATAATCAGTGATGACCAGGATGAATCAGTGGTCTTTGGTGGATGATAGGCTGATTGGCCCGGTGATGTCCATTCCCCAAATCTTGAACAGCCATGAGGCGACGGTCAGATGTAAGTCTTTTAGGGGTTGGTGTAAGGAGTCTGCATGAAATCAACACGCACGACATCACTTGGTGTAAGCCAGTGCATCTATAATCATTGTTGGCCAATAATAAACTAAGTGATGGAGTCCGTCCTCGAGTTTGGTTCCATGCTGATGAGCCCCACACATGCCATTGTGGGATTTTTGAGCGCTGTTTGAGCTTCGTTTGATGATAGACATCTAAGCAATATGCCATCAAATGATCTACAACACAATATCTATGTGCCATAGTCATAAAAGAAGTGGGGTGCTCTCCTTTGGATGGATATTGCCTATTTCAGATCGTCAAGCAGTATGTTGTGTAAGGCATAGTCGATGATTGGTTAACACCAATCATTGGGTTTGAAACCCCCATGTGTAGTATGGATCTCAATGGATTCTAGGATTTGCTAGGGATTGCATAGCTAGTGGCTAGCTATTATATTGTGTTCTGTAGACTTTGCTGACAAGGCCAAAGTAGCTGTGAGTGATACCAAAGCATTAGAATAAGTGTTCTTGAGGTAAGCTACATAATTAATGTAGAAGCCTTCGAAAGAATGAGCTAGCTTCAATGCCGCTTCATGATAGGGTAAGAGATCATTGTGTCAGACCAAATTTTCCCCTTCTGGTTGAGGATTAGTTAATCACCATAAGCTTCAAGGTACCTCACGCCCATATCTTAACCAAGTTGTTGGCTAATTATGAGTGCAACTACATTATTAAAACATAACTCTGTCAATGAATAAGTTTGGGGAAGGACATGACAATGGGGAGTGATGAGCACTATATGCACACCTACAATGATAGTTCTTAATGTCCCTGTCGCAATGCACTGTCGAAGTGAAGTTGCCACACTTGGTGGTCTGAGGTGAAATTCGATCATGCAGCTCATATAGAATGTTCTCGTAGAGCTTAGAAGACTTAGGGATGGGATGATCAATGAGGAAATCTATAATTGCTTGTCTTTTAACCACTTCTGAAGTATGAATGTCATATCATACTAAGAGAGCAATATTGCCCATTTTGCAAGCCTGAGTTTAGAGATATTGGCTTTGTCATGATTATCCACAAAGGGTTGACTTTCAAAATGACATAGATAGATTGGCTAGTTAGATAGTATCACATCTTCTGGAGAACAAAGACCAAAGCTAAACACTCCTTTTAAATTAGATTGTAGCGATGGTCAGCATCGATCATGGCTCACCTCAACTACTGGATAGCATGTTCGTGACCGTCATCATTTTTTCAAGCAAGAAGTACTTCAAGAGACTGGTCCATGGCCCTGACATAGATTAGGAATAATTTACTTGATACCTAGGAGGTTAGAATAGGCGGCTTCATGAAATATTCTTTAATCTCATCAAAGGCTTTTTAACAGGCGTCATCCCAAACGAACAAGATGTCGTTCTTCAACAACCTTTGAAATGGTTGGTATTTTTCAGATAGATTAGCTATGAACCTACAGATGTAGGCTAGCTGCCCTGTAAACCTCTAAGTTCTTTGAGATTTTTCGAAGGTGGCATCTCCTAGAATGCTTTGACTTTTTTGCGTCAACTTGTATTTTTGTAGTGCTGACAATAAGGCCCAAATATTTACCTAATGATACGCCAGGAAGGACTTAGTCACGTTTATCCTGAGTTGATGTTTACGTATAATCTCGAATACTATTCTCAAGTCATTGAGATGATCCTCTTTACAGCGGCTTTTGATTCCTAGGTTGTCAATATAGCATTCAACCATTTTGTGTAAGTGTTCGCAAAAGATTATACTCATCGTGTGTTGGTAGGTAGCTCTAATATTCTTTGGGCTGAAAGGCATCACCGTAAAGTAGTACACCCCAAATGGCTTTCGAAATGATATATGTTTCTCATCTTTCGGATGCATCTTGATTTGATTGTAGCAAAAAAACCATCCATGAGTGACATCATCTCAAACCCACATGTATTGTCAATTATGACATCCATGATAGGAATAGGGAATTAGTCTTTTAGGAAAGCTAAATTGAGATATCTGAAATCAACCAAATTTAGATCTTTCCATTTTTCTTCATCATGATGACAATGTTGGCCAACCAGTCTGGATGTTGCTCTACATGGATGAAACCGAATTTGATGAGTTTGTAGATTTCTATTTCAATCTACTCTATTAGTTTAGGACAAAAACGTTGCTATTGTTGTTTGACTGGCTTAATTCTAGGGTCAATATTGAGACAATGCATGGCCACATTTGGATCTAGCCCGGGCATATCTTTATAACTCCAGGTGAAGATGTCTATACATTTTCAGACAAGAGATATGAGTTCATCTTTTTCAGCTAGTGATAAGTTCTCGCTGATGAAGGTGGAATTGACATTAGTCTCATCACCTACGTTGACTTAGATTACCCTATCTTCAGTTGGTACCTCGTGTGGCTCGAAACACGAGTCCTATTAGGCTCCTAGGTGTCTTGCCCAAGGATCATTCTCTGGATTATCAAAAGCTTTCAATTGTTTAAGCTCTTCAATTTGGCTATATGAAGTTATGTTGACCATGAATTCTTTGAACATGGTACTAATGCTAACATCAAAGTCCCAATCAGATGTACCTAAAGAATGGCTTGGTAACTTCTCAAGCCTTGGTTTTGCCTACATGGCAGATTCTAGAAAGAAATATCCAAGCCCATGTCTAGTTTGATTGAAGCAATCAACCTTTCCCCTTTCAGTACGAAGAGGATTGGTGGAATTCGTGGTCCTTGGTTGAAATTCAACCCTTACTTTAGGGTAAACTTGTAACCCATTTTTATCATTATGTGATGAGATTGCTTACTATAGTGAGAGAATTTGGACGTTTCTTCAACTTCATTGTCTAAGACTGGTAGCTTCTATTGTGGTTTTGACTTTGTCAAAGTTGATAGCCTCTTGAGTGTTTTCCATAGTTAGAACGATGAAGATGGTATCTTCTAAGCTACCCAGCTATTTGTTCATGGTGGATAAAGTTGTTGATTTTTCTATTGATTTGAATCTGTTATACCTTTATGAAATTACAGACAAACTCAAATAAAAATCGCCTTTTTATAAGGCTTACAACGAAAAAAATCAAATAAATATCACAACTTTAAACTGACTGAACAAACGCGGGATCCGTTTA
>JBAKGM010019344.1:0-10737 GCA_037177215.1 Asparagus racemosus | reverse complement strand
AAAAAAGAGAAGAAAGAAAAAAGAGAGAGAGAGAGACAGAATAAAAAAAAGAAGTCCTTTTTAGATCAAGCCCTAGATTTTGATCAAACCCTAATTTTGATCAAACTCTAGTTTTTGATCAAAATCCTAGTTTCTTGCATATCTATCCACAGTTTGATGGGGATTTACCTGAAGAAAAGCGTGGGAGATCTGATAAACCTGAGGGGTTTAGCCGAGGGTTCGAAGGAGATGAGACAAAAGAGAATAAAAGACACAAAAAGGAGGAGAGGGGGGCCGGCCAAAGAGGAGAAAAAGTGAAGAGTGGGGCCTTTTATAATCAGCCCCAAGTAGACCCAATCCAGTTCTGAATAGGACTCAAAACAGACCCTGAGCAGGAATTCAAACTGGGGCCAAGCCGGGTACCAAAATGGCGCCAAATCAGCCCGTTAATTGACTCCTTCTCTCTCCCACACATCTAGAGGAACCCTGGAGATTTATTTAGTGGGATTATCACCCCATGAAGGTCTCCTTGCATACGGCCCAATTTATTCAAGTCTCATGATACTCTAAAAAGGTATATGAGTTTAAACTGTTCCCTATTTTGTCGAGAAGTTCCTGGAGAGTATCTTCATAAAATATTCTTAAGGGTAACACGACAACCCCCAATGGACCACCGGGAGCGTGCAAGCACGAATTGGCTGTCCCAGCTTCAGAAGCCCGAAAAGCTCAAATTGTGATGACGCCGGTCAACGTGTCGCAAACAAAGAATTCGCTAATTAACGGAGGAGTCTCGAAACGTTGATGGTTAGTTATACAACAACGCACCAACACGAGTCAAAGCAAACTCAGTTACCAGCTTCAGTTCAAGATTTCGATACCGGTCAAACAATAAATGCAGTACCGTAACACTTTCAGCCATCCTACAAAGTGCTGGATAATCTGGAAGGATTGGAGAGATCAAGGTCTGAAGCTATTTTCAGGTCGCGTTATTCCTATTTGAAGGTTGGGGCCTATCATATCCAAAGTATTTTAGGCTCTTCTATAAAAAACGAGACTGAAACACTTTGGAGGGGGTATTTATAGGCGTTGAAAATTACCTATAAGACCCTGAATCTGACTTGTGACACGGAGTTGGCGTGTGGCGAGCCATCCGGCAATCCAACGGCACACAGTTAATGATGCGAACACATAAAGTGAGTCGACGAAATGCATAAAGCGAGTCGACAAGATGCGAACTCAAGGTTGAAGCCTCGGCGCCAGGGGAATCGATGAGACGACGCCAGGGGAATTGACGAGACGGCGCCGAGGGAATCAACGAGACGGTACCAACCGGACTCAAACTCAATGGTGAAGCCTCGGCACCGGGGGAATCGACGAGACGGCACCAATCGGACTCGAACTTCGACAGAACTGAACCAATCGGACTCCGGAATTGACGCGATGGAATGAATCGGACTCGAAAAAATACCGGAAGAAGCCCCGTAGGCGTCTCGGCCACCGAGACACTATCAAGTATCTCGGCCATGGCTGAGACACCAAGTGATGTCTTGGCCACAAGCTAACCCCCCCCCCCTCTCTTTTGCCTATAACTAGGGAGGGGGGGTCTCATTTGCAGGGGCGGGAATTTTAGGCTAGAATTTTTTAGAGTTGGACTTCTTGCACATGAGCTTTGCAGTCGAAGTTATTCCTGATGCAAATCTGAAGATTTAGTGAATCCTACACATCAAGCGAAAGAGTTTGAGGAGATCTAGATCAGATCTACGACGCTTCCCTCTGGATCAAAACTTGGTTTTTGATCCTGAGAAGAGTAACGATTTCGCTTGGTCAATCTCGTTCACTTAAGGCGATCTATTTCCTTTGTGAAATACTCCCCTCGATCCTGTAAATCTTGACCTGGATCTGATCACGCGGTGGTCCACGGATAAACCCTGGCACCGGTAAAGATCCCACGCAATTAGGGCACCGATAAACGGGATCCTACGCTTGTTCAGGAGAAAGTTGTAATTTTTTCTTGATTTTATTGTAAGTCTTAAAAAAAGATGCTTTATTTGGTTGAATTCACTGTAAAAGCATAAAGCTGTAATGAGTTCACGAGCAATGAAGATCGGACCGACTTTCCCGGCGAACACAATGAAATTCCAATGAGATGTTTAAGCCATCTCAGCTATGTAGTGATAAAGGTAACATCACTGGAAAAACAATAGTTGTAAAGAAAAAAACTAAAATAGAGAAAAGATGGAATAGAGCTCGAACAGATTCAGTGGAAATTTATAGAACAAGAAATTCCAAAAAATAAATTTATGTGTATTTCAATGCAAATACTTTTATAGAATATAGAAATCTTCTATAGTCATCCTTCAATGTAAGTTAAGCATACACTCTACTTTCAATCCGTGCATTCAAATTATTTGCTTACTAGTATTTTGTCCTTGCAATTATATTTCTTTTAACTAAAATACATCGCCTCAATATTTATTTGATTAACAAATTGCATGTTTATAGTCTCATGAACTTTGTATGCATTGTGCATTGCAGAGTATTTGACCTTAATGAATCAAAGAATCTCTTAAAAGTAACCCAATATTTGAGGTTTCCTTAATTTGTTGTTTTAATATTCTATAAACTTTCTAGTGTTTTTCCTTTGACATTTAATGAAGGAAATTTTAAATACTTTTGGTGATATTTTTAATGTCTAAATTGATCTGTTACTGGACTTATTTCACTATGTTTTAGTTGTTTGTTTTTTGTTAATGATTTAATTAATGTTTGTTATGTTGATGTGTGATCTATTTGTCTTCTTTGAGTATTTAAAATGTCATTTTTTGGGCTAATTCAACGATGACCCCAAAATTTATAGTGTTACACACATAATCCCATTTAATTCAAAGTCATAAAGGGAAGAAAATTTTGAATTATCTATAATTAAGTTAATTTATATGTTATTTCGATATTAGGTCCTTAAGTCCTTCATATATTTTAATGTTAGTCTTTGACACCATTGAAATTACTATTTAAGTCCTCTATTTCGTATGTTGCTTTTAGAACAAGTACCTCATACCATTGAAATTGCTATTAAATCCCATGTTTATTAATTTATTCAAATTACGTAGCTCAAAGCAAGAGTAGAAGCAGCAATTTAAGGATTATAACTTGATATAATTATGAGAGTCGGGGGACTTGATTGTGGTCTCAATTATTTGAGGGATTGGTTTTGAATGACTTTTAAATAACTTCACAATTTGGGACCTAATAGCAATTTCAATAATTTGGGGCACTAATTTAAAAATATGAAAGATTTAAGGCACTGATATTGGAAAACCCTAATTTATATTACATTCACACAATCATCTTAATATCAGTGTATATGTATTTTTGCAAATAAATGTTAGTACTCATGTTTAACGATTTTACAAAAAGATAGGTTTGTGGTATTCTCCACTAGAAGGATGCAAAGAAATCAATAATCTACTACGATTAAACTTTAGTTCTTACATTTTTTTCATCTGCTATGATGGAACTTTCATTATTCCGTGATTAACCTGTCAATTCTCCACTATAATTAAGCATTCAATATTGCTCCGCTATAATTAAACTTTCATCGCTCCACTATGATTAAACTTTGAGTGCACCGCTATGATAAAAAGGATTCGAAAGGTAATGTGGTACCGTGGAGCGTGAGGTGATAATTTGATGTGAATTCGGTTCATGAGTGACTGATCAGGGTCTCCCCGGGCATAAAACTCGGGCTCACACGGAAAAGAAATTGACGTGAATTCAATTCATAAACGATGTATATAGTTCTTTGAAATTCTTAACTTGCGATAGAGATATTAAATCAGGGAGGTATGAAGTGCTTAGCGCGAGATAAAATACTAGTGTTTTATTAAATCAAAATATTTGAATATATGAATGTATATTATTGTTAAAAAAATAATTAGTTAAAAAAATACAAAAGTACTTCTTCTCATTGCTCCTAAAGTCATCAGATAGAGAAAAAATATCATGTTTACCCTTACATGTTTCCCCCCAAAACTACCTCTCTCTCTCTCTCTCTCTCTCTCTCTCTCTCTCTCTCTCTCTCTCTCTCTCTCTCAATCTCTCAACTCTGTAACTGCACGAGAACCCAAAAAAATCCTAAATTTCATCTCCAAGCTCCAAAAATTGGTCAAAATTTCCTTAAAAAAAGAGAAAGATAGCCGAAAACCCTAATTTGGAGACGAGTGAAGGGGACAACAACGAATTTGAAGTATTTGAGCATCGCCATCCCTCGACTCCGACGATGAAGGCTTTGCGAGAATCAACCGCCTTTGCATCCTTATCCCCCACTGGTTCTTCTTCTCCCACGTCTGCCTCATTTGAGGATGACGACAGTAATGAGGCCACGGTGGACCTCTTGCGATGAAAATGGGACATAATTTTAGAGAACGGAAGAGGAGACGTTTGAATGAGGATGTTCCCCTCTCTAGAAAGAAGTAATTTCTCAAAGACTTCGAAAATTTTGCTTTTAAAATTTGTTAATTTTAGTTGTAAAAATTTTGTAAAATTCTGGTGGTGGATGTAAGTTGAAAAATTGAGTGGGAAAAAAGGAAGAAATTTAACAGTTTACTTGTTTGAAATGTGATTGAGATTTATGGGATATGTTTGAGGGAAAATGGTGGTGAAAAACTTGTTATTCTAGTTTAGAGAAAGAACCAGTTTATTAATTGGGGCGTATGATCTTAACAATGTGAAATATAATCGTCATGAAGTATAACATTTGTTAGTTTTAGGCCGTAATTGATAACTATTAGCAATGCATGTTAATAATACTCATTAGTTGTTAACATTTGGCCTTAATTGTCAACTATTAACAATGCATGTTAATAATACTTGACTTTTACTAAGTTAATACCTTAACTGTTAACTATTTCCAATGCATGTTAATAATAATCATTTGTTGCTATATTAAGGCCATAATTGTTGAAGTTTAATATTCGATTCGTTGGTAATAAAAGTGTATAAAAGTTTGGAACATATTTATAGATTTTTTATCTTAATATGTGTGAAATTATCATGTATGAAGTATAGACCTATTGTATGACATATAGACTCATTGTTTGGAATTTAGTTCATTGTGTTATATTATCATGTATGAAGTATGTACAATTATTTTGAACTATTATGAAAGGTATGTGACTTTAAAAATTAGATGTTACATGTATTATTTATTGATAAGTATAATCATAGTTTGTGAATTGGTTGCTAAGTGATAACATTACATGCTAAAAGTAAATAACTGATGTTAACTTTTACACATACATGTTTTATCATTACATATTAAAGTTTATAAACAGATGTTAACTTTTGTCAACAGATATTAACTTTTGCTAACAGATGTTAACTTTTATCCATACGTGTTAAGTTTTAGAAATGGTTGTTAAGTTTTGTCCTTTTCTGTAAATTTTTACCATTGGATGTTAATTAATGTAATGGATATTAAGAATTTGAATGATTTGTTATGACTAAATATTTATTTATACAGGAAAAAGATTACAGGTGCAGGTGAAATCAGGCCTACAGCAAGTTTTGGGACCTATTATGATTTCATGAAAGAACTTGAACTAAAGATGAAGAAGTGGCATTGGGATGCCTATGAGAGTAGTAATTTTGAGCATTATATTTTATTTTGGCATTGCGATGCCTATGAGAGTAGTAACTTTGAGCATTATATTTTATTTGGACCTTCAATAGTGGATCAACCAGGACTAGAACATGTGTTGAGTTATTCTGTTGGTAAACATAATGTGTTCTCTTTCCCCGATGCTAAAATAGGGAGGAAAATGTTTATCAAATTTGATGAGGAGTGGGTGCATGAACATACGGGATTCCCAATTGATGGAAAATTAATTTATGAAAATATAGATCCGCATAACCGACTACGGAGGGAGTACTTTGAAAGAAAAAAAGAACCGATGAAGGCGAAGAGGTAGGAGAACGAAGCATCTATTAGCATGAGAAGGTATGTTGAAGGGTTATTGAAAACACTTGTTGAGTCAAATTCATAGAAGGATGTTTAGGATTTTGTGCTACTATTTATTTTTTACAATGCGCAATGATTTGGTGCCCTAATAGCTCACAAGGCATCTCAAGACTGTTGTTCTGATATGTGGATAGTATTAAGAGAGTAAAGAATATTGCATGGGATAAATTTAATTTTAATGAGACAAAGAGAGGCATTCAAATAACCTTGGAAGGAATGAGAAAATCTTGAGTTACAAACGTACCTGGATGCATGCCACCCATTCCTGTAAGTTGCATGTTCATTTTATTTGCTTTTTTTTACTTATTACTAATTTTTGTTAATTATGGTGAAAATATTTTCTAATTATTCTCCACAAATGTTAACGTTATATTTTATTGTTATATTTCAGGAGGTGTATTATTATCAATACTTCAAACAATAGTGTTGATAGTTTAGAGCTTCTACATTTGCTTCATGGAGGTCGTCTCGATGATCATGCAAGTTTATATTCTTAGCAATCTGCATAGTATCATGTTAACTTTCATTCTTGCATGTTGATTTTCATTCTTACATGTTAATTTTGTAGGTCACGGAGGTTTTGATAGATGGATTAAGCGCATGGTTAGAGAGACTAGATAATAGCTCATTGAACGAGGAACATGGAATTGTATCAGCTTTCTTTTGTGTAAGCACCAGATCAAACCCTTATCCCTCTTCACATCTATTTTATAATTGACATAACATTATCTTGTTTGAAATACAGCATAGTCTTTACGCCAAGACTCCTGATTTTGCACATCTATAGCATTTGTTTATACAAAAGCAAAGTACCGCGGGCAAGAAGATTCTATTTGTTCCCCTTGTGCGCCAGGACCACTAGAATCTCACCGAAGTCAGGTTGGATGAGGAAGTTGTTAAGCACTATAGCTCAGCTGGCTATAGTGCTTACATTGAACTAGTGAATAGAATAATTGATTTTATGGATCATATGAAGTCTAAATTTGATCCACAGAATGTTTAAAGAAAATACAAATATGAAGTCATCCCTTGCGAGATACAAAAAGAATTGTTTGTATTTCACAAATTCAAAAAAAAATTTCCTTTTATCCAATAACATATATCTAACTAGCTTGCTATTTTATATCATGTAGTTATGATTGTGAGATTTACGTCTACTTGTATATGAGGGCTATACTCCTTGTTCTTGATACAAAGAAAGTTACTCCTCCAGACGATTCGTATGTTGTACGTGCCAAGCTTGTAGCTGAACTAATAATTGAAGGATGGAAATAGAAGTATCAAGTAGAGACACTAGATAAGGATGATCCTAAAATTATTTTAAAAAATGGTTGATTGTAAAAACTTGTATATGAGGAATATTTTGTTACTATTTTTGGGTGTGTTAACAGTACATGTGGATGACGAACAATGCAATAATCAATTTTTTTATTGTTCTTGTTGTGCTTCTGGTATTTTTGTGATCAATTTGATATATTTATTGTTGATACTATATATACTTAATAGGTAATACCCAAAGTTAATAACTTTCTGAGAAGTTAACAGTCAAAAGTTAACAGATTCAAGTAAAAGTTAACAGCTAACTGAGATAGTTAACAAGAGACAGAAATAGTCTAAATATAGTAAACATATACATACTATTGATTAGTCTTACATTCTTAAAGCTGATATAGCTTGAATCCACATATTATTAACAAGAGCTTACAAAAGTCTTCCACATAAGCTACAAAGTCTTGACAACCTATATTGCTCTACCAAAAGTATAGTGTTACTTAGCAATCTACACTAGCAATCTACACTAATCACCAATTGGTTCATTGCAAGTAGCTCGATTGTGACCTTCAGCTTTGCATTGAGAATATTTCACTAGACATTTGTAAATGGTTCTATTGTTGATGCATCTTGTTCTATTTCTTCCCATCCTTTTAGTAGTAATTGGTGGCAATATCTCGATTTCATCTCTTAACACACTTCGCTTCTTATAATCTAAGATGGGATAAAGGACTGGGTCATAGCTCTTTTTAAATGCTTCCATGAATATAAACCAGCTGCAATATTGATAAACATCTATTTTCATATAAATTATGAATGCACAAGCATGCTTATAAGGAATACGTGTTACGTCTTAAGCTTGGCAAGTGCATGTCTTCTTCTCCAAATCAACATGTGTAGTTCTATATGATTGCACTTGGAATATTTCATCTCTGGATTGTTTAACATCTAAGGTACATCCTTTTTTCATATTTTCTTTAAGGACCTGCTCAGCTTTAGGACAAAAATAACCATTTTATTTTTCAACCATTATGTGTCGGTTGTTCATGCGAACCATAATTTATTTTCGGATATGCTCTACCATTTGTAGTACCTGCAATAATCGAGCTCCCCGTATTCAGTTGTTAAAGGACTATGCGACATTAGAGGTTACATGACCATATATGCAAATATTAATATAATAAATTGTATAAGTATACTGCTTACCATATATATCATAAAATTAACAAGTAAGAATAAAAATCAACAATTAAATGTGAAGGTTAACATGTACCAGAAAAGATTCACACATACGTAGGAAAATTAATAGTTACTACTTATAGTTAATAGATGTGAACTAAAAGTAGCATATATGAGTAAGAGTCAACATCTACTGTAAAACGTTATAATGATTGATGGAAGTACCTAATTCTAGAGAAGAATGTGTTTGCCCACTTCTCTGGAGAGTATTTAATTGTAATGTCGTATGCTGCTAGAGATATCTCATAAATTTCTTTCATATAATCATTCCATTCAGCTTTAGTATATTTGTAACAAGCAGAGTGGAGCAAATTCCCCAACACTTGAGTGTTCTTTGACTTCATTCTCAAATCTTTTAGCTTTAATCTAAAGTTTTTAACTAGATGTAGAGCACATTTTGAGTGAATTGCTTCAAGAAAATATTCTTTCAAGCTTCTTGAATTCCCTTATCAGCATAAAAAATTATAACCAATTGGTGGGGACGATTGTAAGGGTTAGATCTTTCATACAGTATAGATCACAAGTCTTATAGGAACAACCTCCAATTAGCTAAATTTTCCTGATCACATATGCAATAAGCTAGTAGAAATATCTCTTGATCTCTGTCGTATGCTATGGCGCTAAGGAGTATACCTTTGTTTCTGTCTTTCAAAAGTGTCCCATCCAAAAATAATAGGGGCTACATCCGGTTAAGAAAGCATTGATGCAAGCAGCATAACAAATGAAGAGTCTTGTGAACCTTCCTTCATTCTGTTTAATGTAAATGTAGCTGATTGGATTTGTTTCATCTACCATGTGCTCATACCTATATATAGATGTTAAGAAATATCGGGTTAATAAAATACATCTGACCAAAAATAAAAAATATTTCATAAAGTTAACATCTAACTGTGATAACTAACAGATACTATTTATAGTTAACAGAAACCACTTATAATTAACAACCAACAATGAAAGTTAATAGATATCCATGAAAATTAACATCCAACCTGTAAAGTTAATATATTGCTGAGTAAATCAACATCTAACAGTGTACGTTAAGTGTCTACTATAAAAATTTGTATATTTAATAACAAATCTATGACTTTTACCATCTTAGTTGATCGTATGACTCATAACAATCACCATACAACTCCTCTTGTGCTTTCTCTTTACCCCCACTATATCTTACTATAGTTAATCCTCAATCCATACTGAGTGAGAAACTCCTTTTACACATCAGTTGGGTGGATTTCGGGCTGAACTTTTAACACGGGTTGCAAATTGGCTGCTATGAATTTGCGAGATGCCCGTAATCGACCTGACAAGTTACCATGTTGTCCACAACTGTGTTCATTCACAAACTTCTTGATAGAAATTCTTTTTTCATTTTTAACAGGAGAGACAAACAACATCCAAGGGCATCCATATGTTTCCTTATATTGACAAAAAAACTCGAATATGTTTGGGTTCATTCTTTGTAAATTCATAATCAAACTTTTTCGCCATAGAATAGTTTTGCAATGCTAGTCTTAATTCATTTACACTTTCAAATTGTTGACCATTGAGGAATAATGGAAGTGTTGTTGAGAATGTCATCTGATTTCATTACATTCTTATGAGACGGACAATTATTTGGGATCCTCTCTGAATTAGAAGTACTTCCTGGAGCAGTATAATTATGTTCTAAATTCAAAGAAGTATCACTGATGCACAAATTAAGAAACCAGTCATATTTCAAAATCAACTATAAAATTAACTTGTGATGAAAATTAACAGTTGTCCAGTTTTCTTAACAACCAAGGCATAAAGTTAATAGGTTCAATGATTGATAAAGCATCCTGAGGAACTTTTAGTCTTTTAGACACATCAATTTTCAGTTCAAAAAAGCTTGTTGTAGAACTTAGCATTAAGAATATAGCTTTCTCACCTAAGGACATCATGCAAATAAGATCATTGGCGACCATTAATATGGAGGACAGTTATGAGGAGTAATCGAGAGAAATTTTAGGACATGAGGGATTGTTCTACTGGAAAACTTGGCATTACCCACGGACGAATTCCTAGGTACTGGTTGCAAATTGGTGGGAAGCGATCAATAACCAGGATACTTTTCTGGGAAAAAGTACGTGGGTATTTCCCTTGGTGCTAAAGGTCACTACCCACGAACAACTTTTTTAGTTCGTGGGTAAATGTCAGTCCGTGGGTAGAAGTCTCTACCTTCAATGTATGTATATCCCTTGGAAAAA
>JBAKGM010019343.1:0-10743 GCA_037177215.1 Asparagus racemosus | reverse complement strand
TGTGTGTGTGTGTGTATTGAAAATGAACTAAGCATTAATCCTCTTTCTAGAGTTGACACATGCCTCATGTTAATTAATCTTCAATTCAACCTCACCCCAAACCAGGATGACTCAAGTAGAGTAAGCACAACTTTAACCAGAAGGGCCGAGGACGGGCCTACAACTTGTAAGGCTTAATAAAAATATGGTACTTATCGACCTACTCGCAAGTTCGAAGAGAAGCTTCCTTGCTCAGCCTGCTATTCAAGTTGACCCCACTCCCCTTCAGCACTCAACCCTTCTGTTCTGACAACTTTTGAGGCCTCTAGTGAGATGAGTCAGCAGGCAGTGTGTCCTTAAGGCCCCCGCCAACAGTCAATTGCCATCACATTAAATGCATGATCAGAATCATCATTGTTCCAGCCTCAAAAATCTTTGACTCATCAGACCTTATCAACACCATGCTTCCCGTGTCACCATCACATTAAACATCGGGATGATTCACCCTCTCTGCAGCTAACACCTACATAGCAAATGCTAACTGAGCCGCCTGCTTGGACTCGACTAAAGTTACTTATCTGCCCCTTTGGATCTACTATAAAAGCGAAATGTTGTCTGCTACTTAGGGTAAACAAATTCTGCCTAAAATAAGCACTTAAACTATCATCTCCACTCAAGCTCTAATATCGACTTGATCATCGGAGGAACCACCGGAGAGCTCAATTCCAACCTCTTACATTTTCTTCATGTGCAGGATGGACTATCGGTTCAAGAATAATCCATCTGAAGAAGCTTGAGGACCTTAACATGACATATATTCTACTAATAAACTACCTGTTAGATAACTAACATCAACAGTTTGACACCCACCATAGGGCCCTTCGTCCCTCTGTGCACAAGATGTATGATTCTAATCGCCCAGGCCGATCCTTCAACCCACCCACTGGAGAACCTCATACGGGCTATGTCACTCAAGCCCACTTGGAAGAATTTGCTTAGAGAATTTCTCAATCTCTCTAGCAGTAGTTCGCTTCCTTCACCAATGAACTCCTCAGCCAGATTCCTCCCTAGCAACCCTCTCCAATGGTCGCTCCTCCTCCTCCTCCTCCTCCTACAAGCTAGCCATTCATCCCTCCTCCTCATGTGCCGCCGCTCAGGCCGAGCAACGAGCTCCAGAGGACCATGTTGAGTACACATCATCCCTGCCTCGCCAGCATACTCACTTCACAGCTCCTTCTTGGCCATCCTTGCTATACATGGAAGCAATAGGGGAGAGCCCTATCTTCGATCATGATGGCCGAGAGCGTGCTGTATGGATGACATTACGTGGCCCCCGTCATCCTCATGCTGCTCTAGGCCCTTCTACCACCAACCCTACATTTAGTTATGACTGGACCTTCAACACATTTGCTAAGACTGTTGGGGGGAATACTCCCCTCACCGATTAGATCATGAACACCCCCTGCGACAAATTTAAGATGCCTCACATCGAGAAGTACAAAGTCGAGGGAGATCTAACAGAGTATGCACATAATTTCTACGATATGATAAGCATGTAGCAAGTGTCAGAGCCAATCATCTGCAGATCCATCCTTATCACCTTAACAGGAAGCGCCTAGTTGTGGTGGAACTCACTGGACAAGAAGTCCATCCACAGCTAAAAGCAACTCAGCTAGAAGTTTATACACCACTTCTTGGTCGACACTAAGCATAAGTTGTCCTCCTGCATTTTGTTACAAATGAGACATGAACCTGGAGAGAGCCTCAAGGACTACTTCAAGAGGTTCCAAGGCAAAAGGCTAGAAGTCAACAACCCTGGCAAGATGGTCACTGTGACTGTGATCGCAATCGGGCTAGAAAGCAGCGAGTTGGCCGACTTGCTCATAAAAAAATGAGTCACCAACTATGAGCAGTTGATGGCCAAGGCACATAGGTATATGAATGTAGAAGACACCCAAGCCTTTAAGAAGGTGGTCAGGGTAGCAGAAGCTGCATCAGCAATGATAGCAGCATCAACAATAGGGGCTGACCCCTCTTCAAAAGAAGAAGGGGCGAAGGATCCCCCCAGGACCAAGTCTAGGTCAAGCAAGGCAGACAAAACGAACCAGAGAAAAGAGGCAGCCAAGAGGCCAACCCTCACTTCCCTCAACACTTCCCTTCACAAGCCCTCTACATGATTTAGAAGGAAGGGTATCTGAACTCCACTCCTCTCCGCATGAAGTCGGACCCTCAGTACTAAGACCCAAATCAGTACTGCCAGTACCATAGAGATCACGGCCATCACACTGATGACTACTGAGTTTCCATAGAAATATTGAGGATCTAATTCAAGAAGGGTTCCTAAAAAGACTCATCTCAGCGGGACAAGGGAGAACCCGTTCAGGAAGATCTAGCAGGAGGTCTTGCTCCAGATTGCATCGTCCCCAACAATAGCCAGATAAGTAGCCTATAGAGACAGGTAGTCGAGGCATCATCAACACCATTAGCGGTGGTTCGGCAATAGGATGAATGACCAATAACGCTCAAAAGAAGTATGCTAGATGAGCGTTGGACGTCAAGTTGTGTATCAAGAAGCCAAGGATAGATCAGCCCATCTCCTTTAGTGATGCAGATTTGAGAGGCATCTAGACCCCTCACGTTGACCCTCTCATCATATCGGCCGATATTAATGGCTTTGAGTCAAGAGGATCTTAGTTGACACAGGGAGTTCCACTGATATCTTGTTCCTTGAAGCATTCAATCAAATGGGTATTGACAAATCCAAGTTGTAACCCTGTCGAGGTCCCATCATCGGATTCACAAGGCATTCACTCATACCAGAATGGATGATCACTCTCTCCTTAATGGTCGGTGAGTACTCTCGTCAATCCACCGCTCAGACCCAATTTTTGGTAATGAACATCAAGTCCTCCTACAATATTATTCTTAGGAGAACTTTCCTGAACAGCCTGCAATTGGTCCCATCATTTTACCATCAGATGGTGAAGTTTCTAACCCCTAAAGGAGTCGTGATCATTAGGAGCAACTAATGAGAGGCCAGATCGTGTTATCTGCTCTTAATGAAAGGAAAAGGTGTGCTAGAGCCCTACCAATTAAGAAGATATGTCTCTAGATGGAGAAAAAGTCGAAGTGGGAGCAGACGACTTCCGTAGAAGAGCTTCAAGAAGTGCCAATCGACCTAGATGGCTTGAAAAGGGTCAAGATCAGGTCTAGCTTTGTTGAGCCTCAATGAGGAGCTATGATCACATTTTTATGCAAGAATGCTGATGCTATTACTTGGGGGCCAGAAGACATGTCGAGAATTCCCCCAGAAGTTGTAAGCCATGAGCTCTCAGTTGATTGACACAACAAGCCAATCCGACAAAAGAAAAGACATCCTGGTCGAGAGAGGTAGAAGGCGGTCATGGATAAAGATGACCGATTGCTCAAAGCTGGCTTCATCGGAGAAGTACAATACCCGAAGTGGCTATCTAATGTGGTGCTGATTAAGAAGAACCTTGGCAAGTGGAGGATGTGCGTGGACTTCACAGATTTAAACAAACCTTGCCCAAAGGACAGCTACCCCCTCCCAAGGATCGACCAATTAGTGGATGAAAGTGCAGGCCATGAGCTACTCAGTTTTATGGATGCCTTCTCTAGATACAACTACGTCCTAATGGTAGAGTTTGACCAAGAGAAGACCTCATTCATCACAACCAGGGAACCTAATGCTACAAGGTGATGCCTTTCGGTTAAGAATCCAGGGGCCACCTACCAGAGGTTGGTCAACAAGATCTTCAAGCACCAGATCAACCGTAATGTGGAAGCTTACATAGACGATATCCTCGTGAAGTTGAAGCAAACACTGTCTCATGTATCGGATCTTGAAGAGATGTTCATCTGTCCTCTGGCACTACCGCATGAAGCTTAACCTGGCCAAGTGTGCCTTTGGAGTGCAATCGGGCAAATTCCTCGGGTTCATGATTACTCAGTGAGGCATTGAGATCAATTCCGAGAAGATAGCGGTATTCAGGTACTTCCTTTCAAAATCCCCAGAGATAAGTCTCCCGTTCTTCAAAACAGTAAGAGGAAGCAAGGAGCTGAAGGAAGGTACTGATTTGACGGCTGAGTGTAGTAGGGCTTTCAATGATCTCAAAAGTTATTTGAGCACCAAGCCATTGTTGAGCCGATGGAGAGAAGGAGAGACCTTGTACCTCTACTTGGCCATCTCCCAAGAACCCATTAGCTCTGTCCTAATTTAAGAGGAAGACAATGCACAGAGACCAGTATACTATGTCAGCTGGATCTTGAAAGTGGCTGAACTCAACTACAATCTCATCGAGAAGGCCTCCTTCATTCTCATAATTATAGCTAGGAGGCTTCGCCCCTACTTTCAGGCTCATACCATCATGGTGCAGATGAATTTGCCTCTAAAGAAAGCACTTGGCAATCCTACCACCTTAGTGAGAATGATCAATTGGTCGGTCGAGCTCAGTGAATATGATGTACAATTTGAAGCCAAAATGACCATAAAGGCCCAAGCCTTGTCCTACTTCTTGATAGAGTCAACTGTAGCAGACGACGAGTCATCTCCATTCATACTAGCCCCTCTACCTAAGTCTTCGACGTCCAAGATAGCCAAGACACCTACTTCTCGAAAGCACAGAACTCCTTAGCATTATCTGCCCGAGTTCACCTTATGTTGGTTACTAAAGGTGGATGGGTACTTGGGAGAAGGAGGCAGTGGCGTTGGAGTAGTCCTCTGTAGCCCCAACGGGGCTGAGTATGAAGCTCTTCTAGTAGGACTTCGACCTGCCTTAGCAGTCAAGGTCGAGCTTATCTACATCTTGGTCAACTCCCAACTTGTTGTCTTGCAAGAAAGGGGAGACTACACGGCCAAAGATTTGAGAATAATTTTGTACCTGAAGGCAGTTAAAGAACTTTTAAGCAACTTCACAGACTTCAGGATCACCTAAGTCCAACGCGCCCTCAATGCTTGGGCGGATGTCTTATCCAAGCTTGGGTCATCCAGTTTAGGGAATAGTTCAAGACTTGTATACACGGACACCCTCAAGAAACCCAGCATCATGGAAGCTTCAACTGACTTAGTCATGCAGACGGAGACCTCTACAAAACTGTATTTGATGGATCCACTCATCCAGTACGTAACAGCGGGGACCTCACTAGAGAATGCTACTAAAGTGAGGAGTTTACAAAGGAATGCTCAAAGATACCTTTTGCTCAATAACCAGTTTTATCGAATGTCATACTTCGGAAATAGTGTGGGGCCTCATCTTTGATGTCTCCAGCTAGCGAAGCTAATTATGTTGTAAGAGAAATCCATGAGGGAACTTGTGGGAATCACCTGGGGGCCAGAACACTTGCTCAAAAGGTGATCCACCAAGGTTACTATTAGCCTACCATCCTAGCCGAGTCCAAAAGACTTGTCTCGAGATGCCAGACATACCAGTTCTTCTCAAACATACCACGAGCTTCAGCAACCGAGCTCACTCCCCTCATAAGCTCAATTCCCTTCGCTCAATGGGGATTGGACCTATTGGGACCTCTCCCCAGAGCTTAAGGGCAATAGAAATTCCTGATTGTTGCCATTGATTACTTCACAAAATGAATAGAAGCTGAACTAGTGGCCAAAATTGGTGAGAGTAACACCACCAATTTTGTATGGAAATTCATCGTCTGCAGATTTGGAGTCCCCATCTCATTTGTCACTGACAACGGTAGCTAATTCGACATTAGAGGCTTCTGGAGTTTTGTGAAGAATGGAAGATAAAGCTCAAATTCACCTCAATAGCACACCCAAAATGCAACAGACTTGCTGACGTCACCAATAAATGCATATTGCAAGCTCTGAAGAAGAAGGTGGACAAGGCAGTAAGGAACTGGGTTGAAGAATTGCTTAGAATTCTGTGGTCTTAGCAAACCACTTACAATAATTTCACAGGAGAGACTCCATTTAAACTAGTGTATAGAGTCGAAGTAATCATCTTAGTAGAAGTTGGCATGCCAACCATCCACTTACAGCACTTGAATTCAACTGGGCTTCGAGTTGGGCTCAACCTTATTGACAAAGTTTGAGAATCCCTCAGAACCCAGGTCATCAACCAGCAGTGCATCGCCCGACACTACAACAGCAAGGTCTGGCCCCAAAGATTCAGCATTGGCGATCTCATCCTTCAAAGAACAATCTTCGACAGAGACACCAAGCATGGTAAATTGGTCCCCAACTGGGAAGGACCATATACGGTCATCAAAGAAGTGCATCCCAACACTTATCAACTTCAAAGCTCAGATGGGAGAGTCTTATAGCATCCTTGGAATATAGAACATCTCAAGAAATACTTCTGTGATTTTAACATGTAAGACTCTCATATGACATAAATATTCTTTAACAAATTTTATTATGCTATACTTCTATAGTGTGTAAGACCTTGCAGATGCCCAAGGTCTGACACGAAAGACCTTGGTACCCTTTTGGGATAAAGCTAAGGCACTTCATCAACTCAGTCGACTCCGACTCGAAAGACCTTGGTACCCTTTCGGGATAAAACTAAGACACGTCGTCAACTCTGTCATAATTGACTCGAAAGACCTTGGTACCCTTTCAGAATAAAACTAAGGCACGTCATCAACTCAGTCATCATTGACTCGAAAGACCTTGGTGCCCTTTCAGGATAAAATCAATACACGTCATCAGCATGGTCGACTCTGACTTGAAAGACCTTGGTATCCTTTCGTTGATAAAATCAAGACACGTCATCAACTTGACTGACTCTAACTTGAAAGAACTTGGTATGCTTTCGGGATAAAACTAAGGCACGTCATCGACTTGACCTACCTCAACCTATGAGACCTTGGTGTCTTCAAGGCATGAGGCCGACTCATCTCAATTACAAATTTAAAACATTATAAACAGTGAATAAACATAAGTACAGACAAAAAGGTACACAGATCGAGTAGACAAAGGTATAACTTTCAATGATATATCAAAATATTTACATCACTATTTACATTGAAAAAGATGCAAAAAAAGAGAGAAGAAAAACAACTAAGGAATAGATACATAAAGTTCTCATGGGGCCCAACTCAGAACAGACTTGGGCCCAGAAGCAGAAGCTGAATGTCAGGGAGCAGCAATAGATGGGATAGCAGTGGGAGAAGCAACAGTGGTAGGAGTCGACTAATGAGTCTATTGAGGCTCAGACCCGGCCTCTTCATCATCTCTAGCCGGCTAGCGGAACTCTCTCAAGCAGAACCACCACCCGACTCCTCACCCTCATCATCCCCATTGTCAGCATCCAAGACCAGTCCCCCTCCTCTCCTTTCTATCTCCCAGAGAGCGTCACAGTAGTTGGCAAGTTGGAGAGGATAGCAAAAGAAGTTAGGATCACGCTTGAAGTCCGGATGGAGCTAATTCTTGAAGTAGTTGAAGCAGGCCTTGCAAGCCAAAGCCACCTCAACCATCCCCAAGGTACTATTGTGGTATTTCTCCACCACCTCCGCTAGATGAGCCTCAGACTCGAGATGTCTGAGACGATCTCATAGTGCTTGCACTTCAGCTCGGGCCGCCTCCTTCTGAAGTTTCTAATGAGCATCCACCTCCTCCTTCAGCTGCTGAATGTTCTCAACATTCTAGCGAGCTAGCCTAGCCTGCTCAAAGGCAATGGAGCTCTCCCTCCTTTTGACCTCGACCTCACACTCCAAGTATTTCATCCAGTCCTCTTGCTCATGGATCTCATGCTTGAGATGATCGATGTCCTCCTAGAGTTTTTCGATCATGGCCGACTTCTTACTACAATGCACCCTCAGCCCCTTAATCAACTCCTCCCGCATCTCCACCTCTCGCCACTATTTGTTGTCACTTCTCCTCCAAACTGCTAGCCCCCTCTCTTGGGAAGCCCATTTCACCTCAGCAGCCTCCCGAGCAATCTCGTAGCCTCCAGCTTCTCGTGAAGCTTGAAGTAGACTTACCGGACGTGCTCAGTGCACCCAAAAAGTTCTTGCTCAACCAAGTCACCTCGAAGTAAATAACTCCTTAAGGAAGTGGAGACCACAAGGCATGGTTGCCAAGATCTCATTGTCCTTGGATAGAGAGAACAACCCCACTACCCTGATCTAGGCGTGTTGTGACTATTAGATGGATGCCCTTTTGTCAAGACCCCATGTAGGGATGAGTTGATTGTCTTCGGTCTGATCCCTCTTATACCTAGGGCTAACTGCAGGTGACCCCATCATCCTCCTTAGCCTATCCCATTCATCCATCAGCACATCACTGATGCGGTAGGAGAAGGGCCATCCAATGCTGGCCTCTTGGGTAGCTGATACCTAAGAAGCCGCCAAGTCTTTGGCAACAAGCTCTTCGGCGGTAGGCTTCTTGGCAGCCAGCTCCTTACCCTCTGCATGGGCCAACTCATTTTGCGAAAGCTAGGCTATCTCCTCCTCGGTTTGAGCCTAGACCTCTGTAGGCTCGAACTCCATCATTTCATCCCCTCGACTCGAGCGGGGGACTCCTCGTCTAGAATGACAATAGTGACTTGGTCTCCATGAGAAGCCTTAGGGAGAGTAGTAGTGAGGTTTTCACCTTCCTCAGCTTCTTGATCAGAGGCAGGTATGGTCACCTCTGTCGCGCCTCCCTCTTGGGTAGGCTTAGGACTTCCAGAGGGACCTCGACCGCTCACTTTCTACAGTTGCCTCCTCTTCTTTTCAGATCTCTCAGCCTGAGCAGTAGAAACACCCAGCCTGGCAATATTTGCTACCACTTCTACAGCCTTAGTTGGGGCCAGCTCTATCCTCAGACACTTTCGGGCATGACCGAAGACCTCGACTAAGCCTCGTACTCCTCCACTAATAGCAGAGCGAAGACTACTACTTATATTTCATCATCCTTGGTTGGAGGGGCTCTAAAAATGCTGACCACCAACAGCACCGTAGGATTGAACAGAATCTTGATCCTGCAAGATCCAGTATAGGCTCGAATAAGCTTGAGACCCTCCTTGTCCTCAGTAGTGAGGAAACCTAGCCTTAGAACTTCTTTCTTGATCTAGGGCTAAGCTCGAGACCCTCCTTCCAGTCTTTATTCGACTTAGGAGCATTCGAGTTGACTTTGAATTCACCAAGGTTTTGGAAGTAATAATGCCCCTCCTTCTTCCCAATTTTGATGCTGAGGAGATGACCGAGCATGCAGAGTGATGGGTCAACTCTGACCCAACGGCAGATCACTACGAACCCCACCAGTGTGGCAATGGAGTTCGGCTTGATTTGAGAAGGTGAAATTCCTAGAGCTTCAAAGACACATTTGAGGAAAGGAAGAAGAGAGAGACGAAGGCCTTACTCCAGATGTCCAAGATACACTAGAGTCATGACTAGGTATGGTCATACATAGCCTGAGCCCTCTCCGGTGCCGACAAAGTGAACACGCGGGGGATGTCATACCGGTCGAAGTAGGCCTCGAGCTCTATTGTGCAGAGCTTCAAGTGGAATTTCCTCAATTGGTTAATTCTCATCTCATTACGTCTAGCGGTAGCAGTAGAAGAAGCCACCAGAAGTTGGTTGGAAAATGCTCAATGTAGAATTCTAAGGTTCAAAGTCTAGAAGTTTAGAAAATACGTAACAGGACCCTTCAACAGAACTAATATATATAGGCTTGGAGGCAGGCACGTTGTGAGATCAAAACAGTCAACTCAATTATTAGCGGACGGCTGAGATTGACCTCGGAAGTCAAATAGACCACTCAAAAACTGAAGCACTACCCATCGATTGACACACCATCTTCGCACAAGAAACAAGGCAATGTCGACACACATTCTATAGTAATGTCAGCATGTCATGTCAACAGCAACCCGTCACTTTCCTCATAAATGCACCTCAGAGATCCCAATCGTCGACTGTTTAAATTTCACTTGGACTTAGCCAGTTGAGTTCGAGTGAAAGGGGCCAGTATTATATATCCTGAAAATGACCTAAGTATTAATACTTTTTCTACAGTTGACACATGTCTCATGATAACTAATCTTCAGTTCAGCCTCAACCCAAGCCAGGACGACTCAAGCAACATAAGCACAACTATTCCAAGAAGGGCTGAGGATGGGCTAACAACTTGTGAGGTGACTAAAGAGACAGTACTTGTCAACCTACTTGCTAGTTCAAGACGAGAAGCATCCTCACTCGGCCTGCCATACAAGTGGACCCCACTCCCCTTCAGCACTCGACCCTTCAAGGCTGACTAAAAAGACGATATTTGTTGGCCTCTAGTGAGACGAGTAAGTAGACAGTGTGTCCTTGAGCCCCCCACCAAGAATCAATTGTCATCACATTAAATGCATGATTAGAGTCATTATTGCTCTAGCCCCAAAAGACTCTAAGACTCATGGGACCTCATCAGCACCATGCTCCCCCGCCATCATCACACTAAACGCCAAGATGATTTAGCCCCTCTGCAGCTGACACCTGTAAAGCAAATGCAGCCTAAGCCGCCGGCATGGACCTAGCCAAAGTTACTTATCTACCCCTTTGGATCTACTGTAAAAAGGAACCGCTGTTTGCTGCTTAGGGTAAGAAAATTTTACCTAAATTAAACACTTAAACCATCTTCTCCACTCAAGCTCTCATACTGACTTGATAGTCAGAGGAACCACTGAAGATCCCAACTCTAACCTCCTACATTTTCTTCTGGTTGCAGGATGGGACTATCGGCTCAAGAATAAGCCATATGAAGCAGCTTGAGGACCCCTAACACCTCGTATAATCTAGTAGACATCAACAATATAT
>JBAKGM010019342.1:0-10743 GCA_037177215.1 Asparagus racemosus | reverse complement strand
TTTGAAAGTTTCTTCATCGAATATATACCACGTCTCCAGAATGCCTATGCAGATGCATTAGCAGCATTAGCTGTTTCTTTAGCGCAACTCTCAGAAATAGAACAATTGATTATCGTGAGGACACATCAACTTTTTATATCAGAATACACTTTGAAAGTCAAAGAAGCGCTTGCCACTTTAACTAGGCTCAAACCTCGAGATTGGCATTATCCCATTATAGATTATGTCTTATACAGTATCTTACCAGAAGACGTAAGAGAAAGAGAATCAGTTCGAAGAAGGGCACCGAGATTCTAATATAATGCCACGACTCAAACACTTTATCATCTCACATATGATGGTTTGCTACTTCGATGCCTTCAACTGAGGAAATAGAAGAAGCCCTCAAGGAAGCGCATGACAGAACTTGTGGTGCACATCAACCAGGTCCTAAGTTAGGATATCGACGAAGGAGATTGGGCTATTATTGGTCGATCATGATCAAAGATGCAATTGGATACGCAAGGCGGTGTCACGCATGTCAAATACATGCTAGCTACATGCATCAGGCACTAGAAGACTTGCATCCATCAACCACTTCCTGGCCATTTAAAACCTAGAGAATGGATATGGTAGGACCTATCTTCCCCCATCAGCAAATGGTGATCGCTTTATTTTAGCAATCACAGACTACTTCTCCAAATGGGCTGAAGTAGTTCTGCACAAAGAAGTCAAGACGAGTGATATCATCAAATTCATCAAACACCATATCATTTATTGATATGGTGTCCCAAGGTGAATTGTGCACGACAACAGTCCTCAATTTGTCAGCAACGCTTTTGTTAAATTTTGCAACAAGTTCAGAATCTGAGATGTTTCATCTATGGTATTTAATCCTGCTGCAAACAGATTAGCAAAGACATTCAACAAGACAATCATTAAGATCTTGTCAAAACTTGTGAAAACTAATAAACGAGATTGGGACGATAAGCTTGGCAAGGCTCTCTGGGCGTAGCGCACTACTGTCCGAACACCAACCAGTTTCACCCCATATTCTTTGGTATATGGATGCGAAGCTGTGCTGCCATTGGAGATACAAATTACGTCCCTACGTGTTGCACTTGCAACAGGAATGACGGATGATGAACAACATCAGAAGTGTCTTGAAGAGCTGGAAATGTTAGAGAAACACGCTTGCAAGCTCAACAACAAATTGAGTTCTATCATGTCAGAATTTCTAAAGCCTTCAACAAAAAGGTCTGGCATCTGGTCTTCAAAGAGGGAGACTTGGTAGTCGCCGTCCGGCGACCAATGATTCTTAACTCCAAGAAGAAAGGCAAATTCTAATCCAAATGGGAAGGACCGTTCATAATTGATACGGCCTACTCAAATGGAGCATATCGCTTAATCACCCAAAACAGTGATATGATGATGATGCTAATTAATGGGAAGTTCTTGAAAAAATACTATCCTTAGTGTGATCAGGATAACCCATTTTACAATGAAGGATCCAGGTCTATCATATCTCGATAGCCAAGAAATACCCTTCAGCAACGTTGTATGAGCAGACTTTTGAATAGTCATGATTTTCAAACTCCCACTTGGTCAATCCTTCAAACTGTTAGGGCCAAAATCAAAATTTCTTTACCAAAACTCCCACTTGGTCAAACCTTCGAACAGTTAGGACAAAAATCAAAAATTCTTTATCATCACTCCCATTTGGCCAAACCCACAACAGTTGAGGCTAAAACAATGTCAAAACCTCTCCTCAATTCTTTTCGCGAATGAGCAACGGGTTCATGTCTACCCCAAGAGGAAACAAATTTAAACATTTTGCTTCTACAAATTTTACCTTTTACTCACGCGAGTTAAAAGGCCCCTTTTGAGTCAAAGCCACATGGCCTGACTCCAATTTGATTCTCGAAGTAGAGATCTCACTTTGAGTCTCCTTATAGATTCCCTAACGCATGTGCGTTAGGAATCTTTTGACTCTTAGTTCACATGAACAAGGAGTTCTTAGTTGAAGCAAGAGATAAGAAAATACCTTCTTCTTCTTCATCACAACGGGTTCATCTTTGCCCCAAGAGAAGATACAACGGGTACGTCTTTGCCACAAGAGAAGACACAACGGGTTCATCTTTACCCCAAGAGAAGCCAACAATTTCAAAAGCCTAAATCTACGCCTATTTATGCATAGTAGGTGTTATTCCTTTCCTTAAACTAGGAAAAAAGTCAACGTCTAACACACGCCCCTGGGTAGTCGATACCCGTGAATATTGATCGAAACTACGTATTCAATATCGTAGTACAAAGTTTAAGAGAGTGTATTCTTTTAGCACAACGTTACATGTAGAACGGACTTAGATAATCTACATGCTAGCCCAACTCAAACGGTAGTAAGTAAAGTCTTATCAAATCCGTTGATGGCTAAGGGTTGGCTAAAAATCTAATCAAGATTATGCTTATTTATTCAAAACAGAATAGATAGCGTAATAAAAGTCAAAATTTTATTTCATGAATAATGAAATATAAAGTGTTGGCTGTACAACAAAAGTTAAAAAAAAAGGTGCTTCAACGAGATAATTGGCGGTGGCGAATTCGCTCTTCTAAGCTCAAGAGCTCTTCTTGATATTTTTGTTATAACTCCCTTTCTAAAAAGGCTCTTGAAGAATTGTCGAGAGTTAGAAGCTGAATAATTTCTCGTTCAAGCTCAGCAGATTTATCATCAGATATCTTCAATTGCTCAGCTAATTTGGAGTGAGACTTTTCTACTCCAGCCAAGTCGATGCTTAGAAGAGCCCGCATCTCTTTGGCGTCCTCAAGAGCTTTTCTTAGGAAAGCAATCTCAAGATCCTGCAGTTCAACGGATTGAAGCAAATCAGCTTTTGCCTTTTCCCTGGTATCCATACTTGCTCTGATGCGCTCAGATTGAGTCTGCAGTTGGCATAATTCTTGTTCAGCAGCTCCTCGCCTGGCTTCCTTAGCTTTTATGATAGACTCGGCTCGGAGAGCAATGAAAGAAGAGGCACCTCCAGATCGTGGCTTTACAAATTCCTTCAACTCTTGTTCCAGAAGAACCAGGTCTTCTGCAATAGAGCCTGCCTAATCAGAGAAGCCTTCGTCCCTTACGACTCCATACGCCGGTTGAGAAGTTGCTTGAAAGAGCCGAAAGAGAGTCCCTTGTCCACGACCCATTCTATAACGCTATTAAGAAGAAGGGCAAAACTTTCAAGCTCAGCACTGATAATGCCTTCTCCGGATCTTCGTCCAACATCAACGCCTTAATTGAATCATACAATATGGTTGAAGGCGCTGTGAGAGAACAAATATGAGTTTCGCAAAATTCTCCAACCTTAAGAAATGTTATAAAGATAGGGTCAAGAGATTTACCGATGCAGCTCGAAGATCCTTCAACTTCTGCTGTATGCCCCGCACTTATCAGTTCGACCTCAGGAACCACCGGAATTGATTTAGGTTCAACTTAAGTAGCTGGTGGTCTGGGCTGAACAAGAGAGCTTTAAGGAACAAGTAGGATAACACTAGATTCAGCCTGGGAAGCAGTAGGCTGAACCTCCAACTCAGGAGTCGTAGATTCTTCGATTGGCTCTGCAGTAATAGAGACAGGGGCTGTAGACAAAAATATCATTAAAGTTATTAGCTGTCGGCAAGATAACCAAAAGAATCTGAATAGTGAGACATATACCTACAGAAGGGCTGGCTCCTACGTCAGATTCTCTCTAAGCCTGTTCTGATAACATATCATAAATCAGATTATGTTCAGACTCAGAAACAGAGATCATCTGAGCCAAGTTCAGTTCGAAGAACTCCCCAAGACTCTCCTCACGTACAGGCTCCGTCTCCATTGGCTCTTCCACTGCGACATTGGCAAAATATACTAAGTGTTTGTTTACACGCATTTGCATGTATTAAAATTATGACAAAAGGTGTATATACCGGAAGTCGATTTCGCAGGTTCAGTGGGTGCTACCAACGGTTCACTTGGGAGCGTCTCTTCTTCAGCCTGTCCCTCCTCTGCACCGGCTACACTATATTAGACTTTCAACACAAGGAAGAGAAAATAAAGTAAAGATTGAGTTCATACCAAGAGTTGTCTCCACTTGGCTAGCGCCTGCATTCATTTCTTGAAGTTTTTCTAAAAGAATATGAAGCGCAGAAGCGATTAGCAGAGGAACAAAGTCGGACTGCCTCAATTCATTGAGTTGCCACCCAGGCGAGGTATTCGTACCTGCAATGACAGCCTTCAGAGCAGGAGGGGCATCAATATTTGAACCGGCGGTAGCATCCCAGGCCCCTTCATCCATAGCCTCATGCATCTACTTAGTAAAGCCTGGCTCTTCGTAGATGAAGGGTGATGGAGGGGGAATTTCAGCTTGGATCTCCCCCTCTTCCCAGTTTTCTGAAGAAAATAAGACAAATATGAATCGCCAATGAGATAGTCAAATTAAAAGATAAGTTGACAAATCTTAACTCCCCCTTCAGTTGGGAAATCAAAGCCCTCTGCCTCAGGAGATGGAGACATTCGACGACGAGGCCTGTATGGGAGCTTTTTCCGGCACATCAATGCCTGGGCGATGACAGCTGGCTCAGCCGTTGTAGTTGAAGGACGCGTTCTCTTTCGGAGAAGGGGTTCAGAAGCTTCCTCTTCTTCTTCTTCACCAGTCTCGATGCTCATTCTGTTCAGTGAAGTGAAAAGAACTTCCATCCGAGGCCGCTTTGCAGGACGGCGAGAAACTCACGCCGGCTCATCTTGGCAGACTGAAGAATGACAGGGAGGAGCTACCACCTCACTCCTTATCCTGAGTCCCCCAAGACGAATGACTTCTTCTTCTTCAGAAGTTTGAATTGTGTCGTCAAAGGAGTCCTCATCGCTTTCTTCCCGAACAGCTTTCTTCTTGCCCTTAGACCTTCGAGATTGTTCAGCTCGAGGAGGGGAAACATGAGACGGGGCCAGTTCTCTTCTACGCTCCACTTCAGCTTCTAAAATTCTTGAAGAAGGAGCATTTACTGCGATGAGCCACTTGCAATACAGAAAAGTCATTTGAACCTTGGGCTCAGCAGCGGGGAGGCTAAACTTGGCATTGGTGTAGCCACTAATGCTCCAGTACCAGGCACGTGCACCATCAATAAGACCCCCATGAGTCTTTATCCCCCGATTCGGATTTCCAATGAAAATCTGGTCGTAGTCGAACTGATGAGAGAACCTGCAGGGAAGATAAGGCTCAATGCTGCAAGAGTTCTTGACTTGGAAAATTAGATAATTGGGGCAAATGTCATCAGCCACCAGAAGCAGTCAAGATCTAGCATGGTCCGATCTCTGTTGGGTTTAGAGGCATCTACAAGCACCTCATCGTAATGACCTGAGAAGTGTGGGAAACACTTGAAGAATTCCCAATGCTTAGTGACCTTGAACTGTCGGGACACTTCATGCCATTGTCGTGCTCCCCACTTACATTTCTCCAAAGTTTGCAGCAGGGGGAGTTGACGATCAACTACCTCGGGTGCCGTCATCAGATCTAGATGATGCAAGATGAGCCAGGTCATTAGATAAGTATATGGCAGTTCGACCTTAGTAACTGGAATCTCGTCTGAGGGTTTCTTTCCCTTCTGCATGAAGCTGTTGACTAAGCGTTGAAGCCAGCTATAAATGTCTGCCACCATTGCTGGGAGAGGAGAAAGTCGACGGCCGATAACCAGTTCAACGGCTAGGAAAAGAACCTCCACGGACATTGCTTCGGAGACTTGGTGTGGCACTACGCACTTCTTCAGCCATATGGCTAGATATCTTGCCAGAAGAGTTTGTGACCTTATCTGCTTCTGGGTATGCCAAAGAAAAGTCTCGAACTTGGTGCCCATTGGGATTTTACCCTCAGCGAATGGAGTTGTATAAGACTGAGCTTCCACCTTCTCAATCAGCTTGTTGATGTCAGAAGGATTCAGAGGCTGCAACTCAACAATTTCTTCAGAAGCCTCCAAGTTTTTGAACAGATAGTCAGCAAACTGCTTCAAGCTGACCTGTGGCCATTTCTTAGCATTCACATCACTAGACGCGATCGCTGTTTCATAGTGACAAGTTAACTCCCACAGGATGTCGTATCCTGCATAAGTCGTCTCCTTCATCCGATTTAGTTGACGGTTAGTGGGGAAATATTCTTGGTACAGCGCGTCACCCATCGACAGGCTGGATACTTTCATCATCTCATGGAGCAGCATGCCCAGCTCCTTGTTCCCTGTCAGGAAAGTGTTAGTGTCCGGGTTGTAGATCTCCAGAAGCGTGAAGAAATAATTCATGCTGATGGGGAGCCCATACATGCTAGCTCGAATGGGGACATATAAACATTTCTCCTAAAGCTCTAGACCCCATCGCCCAAGAACATATTCAGTCATTCTTGACCACCAGCGGTCACCAGAGGAGTGAACCCAATTGAAGCATCGGTATTTCTTGGTGGGCAATGCCCTTCCTACCCTAGCCAGGTGATTCTTCACAATGTCGGCCTGGACCATCAGCTCATTGTGGGGAGGATTATCTTGACCTGCAATTCTGGGATAGAGTCCATGAATGTAACCCCTATCACTAGAACCTGGGGTAGCACCTTAGCCAACATACCCACAATCATGCGCTCCTAGTCCTCAGTCAATCTCCAGGACTCCGTCTAACTGACAAATTACGCAAGTGCACTAATGAGTGGTTGCAGGGAAAAGCTAGTAGATGCAGACGAGCACCGTTGCTTTCATATAACCAGGGCTCAGAGCGTGAGGACAAAATTTCTGTGTCTTCAACAGAATCCCCAAGTAAGAAGCTGGACTTCTGTATGATATTGGTTGAACCAACACTCTTCACCAATGGGGCATCGGCTATCATCCTCCACAGTGTTCGGCCATCCCCATGCTGTAGAAACTCTAACAATTCTGGAGCAGCACTTAGGCCAAATAGGGGAGCCTCGGCTATCAGTGGCACCTCGCGAGGAGAGGAGAAAGTTGTGCTATTTAGTCCACTTGACTCGCGAGTGGTAAACGCCGTAGCCAGAAATTCAACTGCAAGAGACCAAGATAATTTATACATCAGAATGAGTCCAAAGGCCAACACTAAACATAAAATACACTTAATTGAAAAATCAAAAAATGAGAGAACTGTCTTGCAGTAGGCGAGACAGTCAAAACTCTCTCGCAATCGTCGAGACAGTTCAAACTGTCTCACCAACAGTGAGATAGGCAAAACTGTGTCGCTAATGCAAGATAGTCAAAACTGTCTCGGCAACACTGAGACAGACCAAACTGTCTCGCAAGCACGAGACAGTCAGAAATTCATTTTCTTGATTTTACAAGTATTTCGACAATGCGAGATACTCATTTTACCCTAGATCCTCACATAGGAGGATCTCAACTCCTCTCGAATGCCTCGCGAAGGAGAACAAACGAGGATTTTTACATAAAAATCCCATTTTTAACATAAAATGCTCATTTTCATCCCAAAAAGAAAAATAAATTACCCCCAAATGTTAGGGCAATTGATTCTCCAGTCTCAGAAGATTGGGGGACACATTTGCCCTTGGGGATGTGAGATCTCTTGGGAGACTTGATAGAAGTGGGATAAAAGTGAGATTTTTGTTCAAAAGCTTAGGTTTTGATGGGTTTTGAGGGAAACCAAGGCAAGAAAGGCTAAAAAATGCCAAGGAATTGAAGAGGCAGTGTCAGATTTGATGAAAGATCAAGAGAAACCCTAACTTGAGAAGGAAAATCGACCATAATTGATCGGATCTACATGAAACCGAAAACCCTAGATCCAAAAGAGGTCTTTTCGAAGCAAAGATGAGAAATCTGTGGAGATGGAGAGATTTTTGGGGATTTTATAGAGGGAAAGAAGAATTTGGAAGGTTTTTTGAATTCTAAAAGGTGGGTTAATAGATGAAAAAGACCTGAACTATCGGGCTTATAAAGCCCCGACCCGTCATCAGCCCCTTCGGGCGCGACACAAAAGGTGTCTCGGCTGAAGGTGATTTGGTAAGACACCACAAAGTGTCGTGCCCAAAGGCCATCAACAACTGTCTCGCCAATTCAAAATTTGACGGTTGGACTCCACACGTGATTTAAGATATTTCACATGATTATCTCCACCACGATCCATGAACTTGACCTCTCAAATGGTGCATCAAAATAATTTGGCTATGTATCACAGTCGGAGTTTTTCTTAGAAGCTTATCCCTACAACAGATAGTTTGATTCTAAAGGTTCAACAACTTGGATGGCGCCTCTTCGCTAAATCCTCAATATGGATGTTCGCGGGGAAAGTTGTGTCGATTGTCATTGATTGAACACGTTACAGGTTTTTGCTTTTTACAACGATATTCAATAAAAATGTTGCCTTTTCATAAAGCTTACAATGAAAATTGAAAAGATTACAACTCTTTACCCTTTTTGATAAACAAATGTGGGATCCGCTTTTCGGATACTCGCTTGCGTAGGATCTTTGCCTGTGTCGGGGACTCTTTTATCCGTCTGTGGACCACCGCGTGATCAGATCTAGGTGCTAGATCTACAGATCTGCGGTGATTATTTCGCGAAGGAAATAAACACCGACGGGGATCAACTCATGAAGGAGATGATCGCCAGAGTGGGTGAAATCGACAAAGCGAAGTCACGCACAAACCCTAGGATTAAGACGAAGCTTAATCCAGAGGGTAGATCTGATGGATCTGACTTGGATTGACTTGATTCTGGTCTGGATCTATTGTGGACCTCCTCCTCACCATGTGGATCTGAAGTGTGGCGAGTTCTTCGCCTGCACCAGACCTAGATCTGACTACTCCTCTTCACGAATGCTCAGATCTGTGCACGGGAGCTCTCACAAGTCCTGGCTTCAGAGGATTTTTTCCAACCCTTGAATCTGAGACCCCCTCTCCTATTTATAGGCAAGGGGGGTTCACTGTGCTGAGCACTAATTAGTGCCTAGGCTTCACTGTGCCGAGCACCAATTGGTGCCTAGGCTTCATAATGCCGGGCACCAATTGGTGCCTAGGCTTCACTGTGCCGGGCACCAATTGGTCTGTTTCTGGTACTTTTCTGGTGTTCGTCTAGTGCTTTTCCAATGTTCGTCTAGCATTTTGTCCGATCTTTCCTTCTCATCGTATCGACGTCGTATCGATTCCGCATCCGATTGATTTTCTCGCTGACTCAGAACTCGATCGGTTCAATCCCGTCGACTTTTAAGCCCAATGATTCCATCTCGTCGGCGTACGAGTCCAGTAATTTGTCCAATCTCAATCCATCTAGTCACATCAAATCTGAATCTGGTTGATCATCTCGTTTGATTCTAAAGTTTGATCGGTGTAGTTCTGCCGATGCTCGAGTCCGATTGATTTCATCTCATCGACGTTCGAGTCCGGTCGACTCGCCTTGTCAAAACTTGCTGATCTGAAGCTTCGTCATTAGATTTATTCTATGGTTTGTCACCTCACTAACTTGCACGCCTTGCCGATTCGCTTCATGTACTTGTCGACTCGCTTTGTGGGTTTTGCGGCGCGATTACGTTGTCAGCGGTTCTTGGTCGCATTGTCGGATGGGTCGTTGATTGTCAACCCACAGTCACGAGTCTCGTTCAGGCACTGATAAGTAATTTTCAATGCCTACAGATACCTCCTCCAAAGTGTCTCAGTCTCGGTCCTTTTTAGACGAGCCTGGGAACTTTGGATATGATAGGTCCTAATCTTCAGTCGGTATGACAGGACCTGAAGATGGCTTCAGTCTTTGATCTCTCCAATCCTTTCAGATTCTTCAGTGCTTTGTAGGATAGCTGAAGGCATCATGGTGCTGTATTTTTTTGCTTGACCGCTGTTGAAATCTTGACCCGAAATCAATAAATGAGTTTCTTTGCTCTAAAATTAGCTTCAGAATTTGACTCCTCCAATCCTTTCAGATTCTCCAGTACTTTGTAGGATAGCTGAAGGCATCACGGTGCTGCTTTTTTTTGTCTGACCGTTGTCAGAATCTTGAACTGAAGCTGATGATTGAGTTCATTTATTTCTGACTAGCATCGGTGAGTTGTCATTCAATTAACCATCAAACTTTTTCCGAGACGAGAATTCTTTGTCGCGACGTGTTTATCAGCGTCAAAATTTCTTCAGAATTAACCTTTGATTGGCAAATTCATTGGCGACTATGCGTTGACCAGCGTCATCACAATTTCTGCTTTTCAGGCTTTCACGTTAGGAGAACCAATCCGTGCTTGTATACTCCCAGCGATCCATCCGTGTCATCGAGTTATTCTTAAGAATATTTTATGAAAATAATCTCGAGGAACTTTTTGACTAAAATAGGAAACAGTTTATACTCGTGTACCTTCTTAGAGTAATGGTGAGTTATCCTTAGAAATAAAAATATTTTCCAGGAACTTTTCGGCCAAAATAGAAAATGGTTTATACTCGTATACCTTTTTGGAGTATTTATCTGGGACTTGAAATCATTTAGCCGGATGAAAATTGACTCTTAATAGGTGATATTCCAAGTGAATAATTGTTCGGGGGCCTCTCCAAGCTTGTGGGAGAGGAAAGGAGTCATTTAATGTGCTGCTTTGGGACCATTTTGTTGCCGCCTTGGTCTGCTTGTGGACACCCCCATGGGTGACTTGGTGCTTGGCACGCCCCGAGACGATTATCTTCCTGGTGACGTGTTACCTGAGCCCACCATTCCTGAAGATGTAGAGGTTTGTTCCTCTCCTCTGAAAGTATGGCTTCTCCCTCTTGCTAATTG
>JBAKGM010019341.1:0-10744 GCA_037177215.1 Asparagus racemosus | reverse complement strand
AAAAGACCACCGGCTTGGCACTCGGAGTATATTACGGAGAGTAATGTTGCATACTGTCTTCTAACGGAGGATGGAGAACCATCAACTTTCCATGAAGCTGTAAGCTGGGTTTGTCCCAACAGTTTGAGTATTTCTGGACTTGTTAATGAAGGTATAGAGAACTTCGGTGAGCAGAGGCTGTAATCATTGAGTCCGGAGTCGTTGGGAAGAAAATAATTTGCCTTTTAAGTAAAAATTAAATAAAAATGGAAGGAAAAAAATTTTTTTTTTGGAGCACCGAAGCAAAGCTCAGGAAGAAATAGTAAGGTAATGGAAGTTGAGGTAAATTTTAAAGAAGTTGCCGTAGACTTAATATCTTCTACGCTAGGGACTATAAATTTTTAAGCATGGGGGATCTATTCACCCAGACTAGTTGCTACAATCTCAATCCACCACAGTATTTAGGTATGCATACTTTTGTCCAAGAGAGCTTATATTTGCTATGAGCACCCAAATACTTGACCGGCAAAGTCCTGTCAATAAATTGTAAGATAGATAGAATTTTGCTTCTTATATCATGGTTCACCCCCACCGAAAAAAGGTTGACGAACTCTTTGAAATATTAACGTGAAGATCAGAAATAAGTGAGAAATGAATCAACTTCCCATCAAGAGAGACTGAAGTAACATCACTTTTTCAAAATAATATTAAATAATCAAAGAATAAGAGACAAAGATGAATTTCGAGCGCTTTGGATGGTACTTAAAGCCTTTAATAGATTAGAAAAATCTTAAATTTCTACAAAAGTATTCCATAGAAAGAACAAATAAACAAGAGGAAATAGGATTCCCATAGTCTAGTCCCTCTCTTCTGTAGAGAAAATAGGACTTAGTATGATTTGGGATGCATTGGAAAAGGATATTGCAAAATGCAATGAGTCTAAAATTAGAAGCATTATTATGATTTTTGAATTCTTAAATTTAGTCCCTCTAACCATTACACAAAAACTCCGAAGTTATGATGAGGATCGAGGATTATAGTTTTATATTAATTCTAACATGCCCCCCCAGGTTGAACGTCCTTTTATGGGCTGAAATCTGGACTCACGCAGCGATGTCAATTTTTAGAAAACCCGCTTAAAATTCGTGGCCAATGAGATTTGAATCTGGGTTGCTCTGATACCATTTTAAATTTAGTCCCTCTAACCATTACACCAAAACTCCAAAGTTATGATGAGGATCGAGGATTATAGTTTTATATTAATTCTAACATTGATCAGTAGTAAAATTAGTCCTAATATTGATAACATTCTTATTACTGGTTGACATGAAGAAGGGGCACCAAGCATACCAGGATAAAGTTAGGATCTCTTTTCGAATATCCTCTTGAGGTGTAAGCTTTCCTCCCTTACTGTGATATAAAAAATAATAAAACTACTCCTGCTTTGTCTCATTTTTAAAGGAAATTATGAGTGGTAGCATCCTTTTAAGAAATTCAATCCACCCTAGATTTTTGTTGATTAATTGCACGTCTCATTCTTTAACAGTTACTAGTGCATTCTCAAATAAGAGAGGTACTGAACTTTATTACTTTGATAAGAGAAACTTGAAAGCAATAAATATTGAGCTTGATCAACAGTAGCTTTAGCCTGTTTTACTGTAGACTTAATGCTCCAACAGTCCAACATATTTTGAGCTAAAAAGCTTGGGAGCTGAGTTGAACATGTACTTTTGAACAATCTACAGCATAAGAGACCTCTTTACTTATAAGGACCATATTGTTTGCTCTACTTGCTGAAAAAGCTTGTGAGAGCACCAAAAGTTTTTTAAAAAAAAATTGCCTTCTAGCTTGTAGAGGTTGAAGAGACACAACCAGATCATGATAGTAACCAGAAATCCCAAATCCCTCAAAATTTGCTTCAGCATGCTCAAACGAAGAATACCATGTATCTTAAGTCAAAATCGTGTCAAACTTTGCCAAGCACATGATTATTAGACCAAGTGAAATAATTTTCCCTAAAATCAATGTCATAGAGATTTGGATCATGTAGAAAGTCTTGTAGCTCTTTTAACTCCGTATTCTTAACAGGCCTACCATTTTGCTCTTCTCAATACTTTGAATGCACCCATCCAGCCAAATAAGATGTAATTTGTCTAACATCATTCTAGAGACTTGCTCTCAAATTAGGAATTAAAACCATAAAAAAGTGGCAAAACACAGTTTGGTGGCATCTCATATAAAGCTTATTTTTTTAAATCAAAATAGCTTCTAACCTATCCTTTTCATATCTACATATTTGGTAGCATCTCGTATAAGCTAGTTTTTAAGTCAATTTAAAAAAGTTGGAGTTCCCCAATTTTTGAAAAAACTAGCTTTTAAACTCATCTAAATAAGCTAGATTTGACCAAAATAAATGAATTTTCTACCCATACAAATTTTATAAAAATTTTATTATAAAAGCCAAAAGCCATTAAAACTAGCATAGCTTATAAGCTTCAAAAAAGAAACCCTCCCAAACACGGTCTTAGTTTCCACTAGACCAAGATAAGAAAGACTATGACTTTCTATGATACTTCTCACCACCCTTTGCTTTTGAGAACCATTGCTTTTGAGAACCATTAAGAGGGTATTTGGGAGAGCTTTTTTGTTTTTTTGGGTCAAACTAGCTTTTAAGCCAGTTATATATATATAAGGGTTTGTTAAACCATAATAAGCTAGCTTGTAAGTCCTATTTAAAAATTGAGATTTCCCAATTTTTGAAAAACAAGCTTATAACCTTATATAAATAAGTTAGGTTTGACAAGTAAATGACCATTCTCCCATACAACTTCTAAAAAATTTTTATTATAAGAGCTAAAAGCCATTAAAAGTCAGCATAGCTTATAAACTCTTAAAAATAAGCCTTCGCAAATACCCTCCAAGTCATCTAATGTTCCAGTAATTAATAGCTTTCAATCCAGGCTTAGAAGCAGATTCAACGCCATTCCTTAAGCTCATGTATAGCCCTATTTTTCTGATTGCTTTTCTTCTTACTTAGGTTGAGAGAGCAACAAGTAATTCAATGCCCTACCACCTTGATGAGCTGTAAAACCAGTACTTTTGATCAAATTTTATGATGAACTAGGCTCGGTACAATTTGAGTCATCCCCTTATTCCTTGATTTCACTTGCTACCAATTAGTATCAAGAGTCCTCTCCAATATTCATTTGAGGAGCAGAATTTTGGGTAGTTGATCCCTCTTGACTAGCAGGCTAAACTTCAGGAACCTAAACTTTCTTCAACACTTTCTTATTGCATTTACCAGTCTTATGACCTAATACCTTACGATGATCACACTTTGGAGGTAGCCCCTCATATTCTATCTACTGAAACATGCTCTTTACCATCAGGGCCTTCTCATTCCAAATACGGAGTCTATGGCTTTGGAATTCAAAATGAGATCAAAAAGGAAGAAATTTGAAGTAATCTCAGTTTAAAGACTTTAATAGAACAAAAGGGTAACTCTGCTTCAGAAAAGAAAATCCATAACTAAGCTATAATTAATAAATAAAACCTAAAGAATCACGAGACTAATGTGTTCAATCAAATGCCCGTTGGCTCTCAGCCCAAACCTTGGCCTCCTCTTCGGGTGTGTAGTCTTCAGCTATCACCGTCTTCAGTGTTGTTATCATTGTTCTCCTTGCTACGATGTCTCTTTTGCCATAGAGATGAATTTGGTATGGTGTATTTGGTTATCTTTTCTGTTATTGAAGAGTTATTTTTAGAGTTAGTAGATTTTGATTGGTGTTGTTGATGTTTGCTGATGATGTTACAGTTTGAAATTGCTTTATAATAGTTTGTTAAGCTATTTGAGGGTGGTAGGATGGTGCGAGGAGTTTGGAGTTGTTTAAGGATGGAAGGGCAGTGCTAGGTGTTTGGGTTTGAAAGGAGGTAGGAGGTGCTCGACATTTATTTTTCCAGTTGGATGGTGGTCATATGTTTATCATTATGGTCACTAGCATCATGATCAGCTCATATGGACTAGACTTTGCATTATCATTAGCCTCATGAGGAGATCAACTCAACAATGAGGCGTTTGGGAAGTTCTAGTCTGCGCAGAGTGGTTTTGCTTGCATGTATGGTGCAATATTGATTTGGTGAAGATTATTTATAGCCGGACTCAGTAAGGATTGTTCTGTTATCTTATTTGGATGTGTTCAGTTTGTTCTGATAGTTTTTTTGGTGGATCCCTAAAGTGGAACGTTTGTTTGGTTGATTTGTGGAGAGGATTGTTTGGTTGGTTGATCTGTAGAGTTGATCATTTGTTTGGTTGCTCCATAAAGAGGATCATTTGGTTGGTGGATTCCTCAAGCGGATCATTTATTTAGTTGATCTGTGGAGAGGATCCATTGATAGGTTCATCCTTGCAGAGAATCATTTGTTTGGCTAATCCGTTAAGGGGGTCCTTTGTTTATTGGATACATGGAGAGGATTATTTGTTTGGATGATCCGTTGAGAGGATCAACTCCGCCTATGCTGTGCTTTATTCTATTCCCACCATTGTCTGTCCCAGGCCAGGACAAAGGGGGAGAGTTATGTTAGGTAGCCGACAGCCAGCGTAAAATATAGTCCGATCCACATGTCATGAATCTTATTGAATATTAATTGAAGCATCCCCCCAGCGACACGTTGCATCGATGCCACCCCAATGCAATGATAAATAAATAAGGGTGGTTTGCTAGGGCGTTCCCTGGAAGTAACATGTTACATCGATGTCACCCCAGTGTAATGACAAATAAGCAATAGTGCTTTAGGACATTATATTCCTCTAATAGGTTACAAAATAGTATTAGGCATAGACTAGAACATCATAAGAGAGGACATGATATGAGACTTTTACAGGAGAATAAAATTAGGTTAGCTACTTGAAATATATATACACTTATCGAAAAGACAATACAATTAGTAGATATCGTGCTTAGAAGAAAGATTGGTATAATTTATTTATAAGAAACTAAATGGATATGTGAAAAAATCTAGAGAAATTGAAAATATGGGATATAAATTTTGGTACACGGGAAAAGAAAAGAATAGAAACGGAGTGGGAGTACTTTTAGATAAACATAATAAAAGATAGTGTTTTAAATGTAAAAAGAGTAGGAGATAGAATAATACTAATAAAAGCTATTTTGGGATTAGAGTTATTAATATTGTTAGTGCTTAGGCTCTACAAGTAGTATCGCCCGAGAATACTAAAAGGGATTTTTGGGATAACTTAGATGAATTGATTCAAGGAATTCCATTAGGAGAGAAATTACTTATAGGGGGAGACCTTAAGGGGCATGTTGGCAAGGATAATAATGGATATGAAAGGATACATGGAGGTTTTGCGTATGGAATTAAGAATGATATGAGAGTATCAATTTTAGAGTTTGCACCATCATATGATTTGGTAATAGCAAATACATAATTTAGAAAAATGGATAAACACTTAATCACCTTTAAAAGTGGATCTAATAGTAGTCAAATAGACTTTTTTCTTACTAGAAGGGTGGATGGGTTAACATGCAAAGATTGTAAAATTATGAAGAAAAGATTAAGAACTAAATATGAATAAAAGATTAAGAACCAAATGGTAGAAATTAAAAGAAGAGAGTTTAACTACACAATATAGGTTGATGGTATTAGACTTTCCTATTAAGAAGTGGAGTAGGAAAACTAACAAAAATAAAAAATTAAGAACTAAATGGTGGAACTTAAAATGAGAGAACTTAGTACTTTGTAAAGATAAGATGATGAAAGAAGATATATGGAATATAGATCATGAGACTTATATTTTAAGAAATAGTATGTCCTCTTGAGTTAAGAAGGTGGCTAAGGATACTGTAGGTTAATCTAAGGGTTGTTGGTTAGATGGTAAGGAGAGTTAGTGATTGAATGAAGAAGTGCAAAAAAGATTAAAACTAAGGGTTGTTGGTTAGATGGTAAGAAGAAAATATTATATAAAAATTAGCAAAAGTGTAGGAGTAAGGAAAACTTTGATAAATATAAACTAGCTAGGAAAGAAGCACAAAGAGTGGTTAGTGAGACTAAATACAAGGCTTATGAAAATTTGTATAAAAAGTTATAATCTAAGGGGGGAGAACAAAAAATATAAGCTTGCCCAGATGAGAGAAAGAAAAAGTAGGGATTTGGGTAATATTAGGTATATTAAGAGTGTAGATCAAAGAGTTCTAGTAAGCAACGAGGAAATAAAAGAGAGGTGGAGGAGTTACTTTCATAAATTGTTTAATGATAACCAAATAGGTGAGCAATATAGAGAATTTGACCATGTAGGGAATGATCAAAACTATAGATATTGTCAGAAAATTAGGATCATTGAGGTCAAAGATGTTCTAAAGAAAATAAAAAGTGGAATAGCTGTAGGACCAGACAATATCCCTATTGAAGTTTGGAAATGTCTTGGAGATATAGGATTAGAATGATTGATCAAATTATTTAATAAGATTATTGAGATAAAGAGAATGCCCAATGAGTGGAGGATTAGTACGTTGATATAGATATACAAGAATAAGGGAGATATACAAAATTGTTCAAACTATCATGTTACTAAACTCATGAGTTATACTATGAAACTTTGAGAGAGCGTAATTAAGCAAGGACTAAGAAAAGAGATAAGTTGTTCACCGCGAATGCTGCTTCGATTTTCATTGATTTGAACACATTACACCTTTATGGGATTACAAACGAAATTTAAATAAAGAGATCGCCTTTTTATAAGGTTTACAACGAGAATCGAAAAATAAAGATTACAACTTTACACGTTTAGAACAAACGCGGGATCCGTTTATCGGATCGTCACTTGCGTGGGTATCTTTGCCTGTGTCGAGGACTTGTTTTGTCTGTGGACCACCGCGTAATCTCGATCTGGGTACTAAATCTACAGATCTGACGTGATTATTTCACGAAGGAAATAAAACACCGACGGGGATCAACTCACGAAGGAGATGATCGTTGGAGCGGGTGAAATCTACAAGGAGAAGTCACGCGCTGGACCCTGAGATTAAGACGAAACTTAATCTAGAGGGTGAAAGTGTAGATCTGACCTGCATCACCTCCTCGCTGTGTAGATCTGAACTTGGACGGATTCGACGCTTGCACGGGACGTGGATCTGACTTTTCTCCTTTGCCGGTGCTCGAATCTACGCAAAAAGGCCTCGCGAAGCTCTGGATCTCTGACGAAATTTTCCAACCCCGACAACTGAGACCCCCCTCTCTGTTTATAGGAGAGGGGGGGTGTTTGTGGCCGGCCAAGATAGCAGGTGTCTGGCCAGGCCGAGACACCAAATAGTTCTCGGCCAAGACTGAGACACCATTTGGTGTCTCGGCCGACCGAGACACTACCCCCAGCTCTGACAGCATCTTGGCATTCTGATCGGAGACTTTCGGCTACTTGTACCTGTACTCGTGTCCGCTCCTGGTGACGTGGACTTCAGATGCCTCCTCCGAGAATTGGAATGTCACCATCCGCTCATCTTCTCCCTCCAGGACTGCGGAGGCAGCATGGCATAATTTTTCCTTTCTCTTTAAATTTTTCTTAGATGAAGAGGAAGCTGCCCACTGATCATCTTCAAGTAGGTCTGGATGGACCCACAAAACTTCACCGTTTGGAGCCGTATGTGGTACAAGCCCTTTTTGGCACTCCTTGTACGGATCATCATTCACTGTCTTCATTGCCACTTTTACCACAGGCTCGGGTTCAAACCATGTCAAGGGCACCGAACCGAAGCTGATCGATACTGCATTTGCTCTGACCTTTTTCTCCTTGGGCAGCTTCATTGTAATGACCCCCACGTCGATTAGGGCTTGGATTTTATCCTTGAGGCCGAAACACGACTTGGTGGGGTGGTGGACAGCCCTAGGGTAAGCACAATACCTCGCGTCATTGGTCCTTTTCACTTCCTCTTGATTCTAGATCGGAGGGAGCTTAATCTTGTTATTCTCCACCAAATATTTGAATAGGCCAGGAATCTCGTCATCCCTAAAAGAATAGGACTTTGAGAATCTCGGCTCTGAGGGTCTCTATTTCTGTGCCCCTTACTACCACTGTGACTATGACTGCGACTGCTGTGGCGCTCGCTGTTGCGGCTGCTGTTGGGGTTGCAGTTGGAACGTCTAGTTTGCGACCACCGTTCTAGCCTGCTCCTTCCCCTTACTGCGCGAAACAAAGTTGTGTTTCGGGGCTTCTGTAGCGGTTGGCCTCTTTCTGCCTTTTTCCTTTTCAGGAAGCGCTCGGCTTGCTCGCCACACACCTTTAGATCCTTCCATGTAGTGGAGGGCGTTGTTCCCATTACTTCGAGCACATCCAGTGACAAGTTGTTGTGGCAAGTCTAGAGAACAAACTCCTCTGTAATCATATGGCGGCAATTCATCGCCTTGTTCTGGAATCTTTTGACGAAGGTGTCCACCGTTTCTCCGTCCTTTTGCTTTTCATCGAGCAACATCCTGATACATATCTCAGTGTCGTCGTCGAAGGCAACTCCTCGAAGGCAACTCCTCGAAGGGTGTTAACGAATGACCAAACTATCAAGGGCTCATTTCCGGAAATCACCCCTAAGTGAGACTTGAAGTAAATCAAGTGTTGAGTGGGGTACCCCTTTCCGTTGAACGGCGTGAAGTTGATTAAGCTGAACTTTGACGGATATGGGATCGACTCCCACTCCCTAGGATATGGACACGGTATTCCTGTCTTCTTTACCTCTTGAGTGGAGATCAGTGTGTTGATCTTGCTCTCAAGGTCTCCAATCTTCTCATTTCAAAGGCCACATTGCCACTGGTATTCTCTTGGACACCCCCAGCATTCTGCTCTTCAGGGAGTTGTCTTGCACCATGGTCTTCTTCGTCAGAGTCGCTGTCAATTTGGTTGACATTGTTGCGACGACTGGTCTCTCCTTGGTGATTTGTCAATGCCTGGATTTGTTGGTCATGCATTTCACGCATTTGCTGCATGGCCATCTCCATTTCGAACTTAAAACTTTCTTTCTGCTTGGCCATTACCTCTTCGAGCATCTTAGCCACCTGTTCGGCACTGATCATGAATGTTTCTTGGGGTTGTCCCTCGCTAGAAATAGTATTGTCAGAAGCAATTGCTGAGGCAGCGTCCGACACTTCGTCTTCTGACGGCAATCCCTTTAAGATTTTGTCATAACGGGGGCGTCGAATCGTCCCGGTACGCAACCAAGTTAACTGGTCGGATGATTGGGGACCGGTGCGACTCGACGTTCCTCTGCTCATCATATTATTAGTAACTCTGGGCAATTCGTCCCCTCGAGTCACTGATCTTCTCTTGCGGAAGCGTCTAGGGCCAGACTTTGGCAAGCTGTCCCCCAGTCTATCGAATACGGATACCCTCTCTGGAGTTGATCTGTGGCAAGTACATTCTGACAACACTACCTTAATCAGCCCAGAACAGGGGCAGTATGCCGGTCTTTTAGGAGAACTCCTTTTGCGAGATTTCCTCGTACCCCCAGCACAATAGTACAACTCGTCGGCATGGATGCCGGAGCAGCCCATCGTGCATTGGATGGAGTCTTCGGGTATAACGTCGTCATCATCGGACGAGAACGTCTTCTTCCAAGGGCAGACGAGTTCATCGAGGCTACCAAAAGTTACTCGCCTCGACGTTCGCTTGTGTGGGCATGAAGTCTTAGCGGACTCATGGACCTGCATCTTTAGCCCGATCGGTGGAGCTGCAGGTGCCTTTTGGTCCTCGTTGAGGTGGTACAACCTCCTGCACCAGGAGTGACCCGTGGTTGCCTCAGTGGACTAAGGCGTTCCTTGATTGTTGGTTTGTTAACCACAGCAGAAATTAGCTTCACCACTGGAGGTGACCTCAGCGCCGAGGTAACTTTGATTGGGGCGCCATTGGACTTGGGCCTTGGCGCCGGAATAGTTAGGCTTAGGGTGCCTGCAGCTTTTGGCTTAGGTGCCGGAACAGGAATTGGAGTGTCGGTGGTCTTAGGCTTGGACGCCGTGACTGCCGAAGCTGGAGTGCCGTTAGATTGGGCCTCCAAACCTGGTGGTGCGTCCGCGGCTTCTTTGCTACCTCTTTCTTCTTCAATTCACGAGCTTGCTGCACCAATGCTCGTGCCTGTGCGAGGAGTGTGTGATACTTCCAAATGCGTTCCTGAAGCGTGGAGCGGTTCCGCTTGACACGGACCCACTCGTTGGTTGACGACTTGGGGGGGCCGTCGATGATCTGAGGCTGAAGCCTCTGCGTAAGTCTGGATCTTAGATCTGCTTCGTAGCGGATCCCATCCGTTGATTGCATGGCTTGGGCAAATTTGCGCGCCACACTCTATCATCGCCTTTGACGGGCTCGCTTGGAGAGCGTGGGTGCGTCCTCGGCGGTCATCTCAGGCACCGGGGGAACTTGGGCTTCGGGCGCAGAGGGGAATTTACCGCTACCGGCTGCAACGAGGTTGGATTCGCCGTCAAGGGACTCTGTATCCGAGGCCCATTGGATTCTCCTTGCAGCGGAGACTTTCTTGGAGCGACGGGGAGAACTAGATCTGAAGGAGGAGAAGAGGTACTCCTCGAACTTTTGCTGGTCAAATTCGAACTCGACCTCTTCCTCCATCGGGATCAGAATCCGCGGCTGCGGCACGACGATCTCAGATCTGAGGCCGGTGGCTCTCACTGTGGTCGCCAGCTTGTTCGTGGGGAAAGTTGTTGAAATTTCCATTGCTTTGAATTGTTACAAACTTCAATCGCCTGAAACAAAATT
>JBAKGM010019340.1:0-10751 GCA_037177215.1 Asparagus racemosus | reverse complement strand
CTTAGCCACTTGTTCTGCACTAATCATGAATGCCTCACGGGGTTGTCCCTTGCAGGAAACCATATTATCAGAAGCAATTGCAGTGCCAGCGTCTGACACTTTATCATCTGAGGGTAACCCTCTCTACACTATGCCATACTTAGGTCGTCTAATAATCCCGGACCGTAACCGAGTTATTCGTTGAGATACCCCGGGAATGGCATGTGTCGACGTCTCTTTGCTAGTCATGTTGATGGTGACTCTTGGCAATTCATCACCTTGAGACACTGATCTTCTTCCGTGGAAGTGCCTTGACCTGGGCTTTGGCATTTCGGTGCTAAGCCTATCAAAGATTGACACCTTCTCTAGAGATATCTTGGTGCAGTTGCACTCTGACAACACTGGCCTGATCGGCTTGGAACACACACAATGTGTATTCAACTTTGGGGAACTCTTTTTTTGAGATTTATTCGTACCCCCAGCACGATAGTACAACTCCTCGACATGAATGTCGGAGCAACCCATTATGTGTTGGTATGATTTCTCAAGTGTAACATCATAGTCATCACACGAAAATGTTTCCTTCTGAGGATGAACCGTGTTATCAGAGCTTTCAAAAGTGACTCGTCTCAACGTTCGCCTTTGTGGGTGTGAAGTTTCGACGGGCTCTTGAACTTTAATTCGCAGCCCGGTGAGAGCAGCAATAGGAATCTTCCTGTCGTGGTGGAGGTGGATGTGATCCCCAATACTGTGAGTTGTCCGAGACCTCTTCAATGGGCCCAAACGTTCCTTAACAAGAATTTTGCCTCGATCATCGTGTAATGGACTGAGGCGCTCTAATACCATTTTCTTGCTTAGGGGTAAACCTGCAGGATAGACTAAAGCGGGAACAGAGTTAGACGGAGATTTGGATGTGATCGCTGGAGGTGGAATTGGTATTGGGGTGACCTTTCTTTAATTCAGGTTACCCTGTAGCGGTCGATCCTTAGTCGAATTAGCTTGAGGTGGTTGGTCCTTGGTTGACATTTCTGCCCTTTTCCGAATCATCGTTCTGGTTTTCGGCCTCCAAACTTAGAGCATCTTCGGTGGCTTCTTGGCCACTTCTTCTTTCTTCAAAATCTGGGCCTCTTGAACTTGAGCCCGTGCGTGCGCAAGTAGTGTGCGGTGCTTTTGGATGTGCTCCTCGAGCATTGAACGATTCCATCTGACGCAGACCCATTCACTTGTTAACAGCTTGGAGGAGCTACCAACTATCTATTGTTGAGGCCTTTGACCTTTTCTGAACTTGAGATCCCTCTTATAGCGGATCCCTTCAGCTGATTCAAGGGCCTTGGGGAACTGACGCGCCAGGCATTGACGTCGCCTCTGGCGAGCTCTCTTTGAGAGAGTCAGCACACCATCGTTGGTCATTCCCTGCACAGAGGAGTTCAGATCTGTAGAGCCGGCCATCATGGATGCTAGAAGAACACTTCTTACTGCGACTTTGCCAACAGCGGGTTTGGGATCCTTGCCTTGAGATTCCCTTATGAGGGCCAATGGATCTTCCTTACAGCGGAAATCTTCGTGGACTTGCGGGGGGAGGACGATCTGGACGAGGACGATAGACGCTCCTTGAACTTTTGTTGTTCGAACTCGTATTCGACCTCCTCTTTGACCGAGATTTTTATCCATGGTTGTGACACGATGATCTCATTAGCAAGATCGTTGGCTCCTCCTGTGGTCGCCAGCTTGTTTGCGGGAAACGTTAGGTTGATCTTCATTGATGAACTCATTACAGCTTTATGCGTCAAAAGAACGTCTTTTTATAAGACTTGATTTCAATGAAAATAAGAAAAAAAATATTTTACAACTTCTTCCTGAAACAAACACAGAGCCCTATTTATCTGACTCGTGTTTACGTGGGATCTTTACCTGTGCCGGGGTTTATACATGGACCTCCACGTGATCTGATCCTATGTAAGATCTACATGATCAAGGGGATTATTTCGCAAAGGGAATAATCACCAAAGTGAGTGAAATTGACTAAGCGAAATCACCACTCTTCTCAGGATCAAAACAAAGTTTGATCCGGAGGGGTTATGTGTAGATCTAATCCTTCGATCTCTCGAACTTCTTCGCTTTTTGCTGACAGTTTCGCTAAAAATTTGGATCTTGCTGTCGAATCTAAGCTTAGATTGATGTTGAATCTGGCAGAGCCTCCCCTTCTTGCCAAAAAGTCCTCTCGTAAAAATGAGACCCCCTTGTATTTATAGGCTTTAAAGTGGATGCGTGTCGGATCTGCGCCTAGCCACCAAATGGTTGCTCGGCATTGGTTGAGCCACCAAGAGGTGGCTCAGCCATTGAGCTACCCAAGTGGCTTTTTTGGCATTTTTCAAGTCTAAGCTTGTTCAATCTTGTCGATGTTCGCAAATCCGAAGCTTCATAGTTGGGTTTATTCTATTATTCGTATGAGATTTGTCACTTCGCTGACTTGCACACCTCGCGGACTCGCTTCATGCATTTCATCGACTTACTTTATGCATTTGTATCACAGTTACTTGTTATTACGTCGCCAACAGTTTGCCGATGCATCGTCAGATGGCTCACAAATCGTCAACTAATTATCACGAATCATGTTCGGGGACTTATCGGCAATTTTCAACGCCTACACCCGTGTCCTTTGGATTTGCAACAGGTTGAGTTAAAAACTTTTATTTCTCGTTTTCACTCACAGCACTAGCTAGTTGACCAAGTTAGTTTTTTAACCTAGATGTGGCTTGAGTGTTTAAATTGAGTATTTGACCAGTTATTTACATGAAGGAATTCAAAGTGTTAGATGACTGAGTCAATATGTCGGCGGTCTATGTAGAAGCTTTAATTACAGCCTCTAAATCCTTTTCTATGACACCAAGATGTTTATCATGATCAATACTCAGAGGAATAGGATTTATTGTTTGATGATGAGGAGACTGGTTTTGATAAGGCCGATTGGGTTGTTAGAAATTGTTTGGTGAGTTGAATGGAACCGTGTTTTCTTTAAGAAAATTTTGGGTTAAACTGGGAGTGAATTTTTGATTTCTAAGAAAGTTTTCCTAATTACATGCAAAATTTATATGATTTCTCCAACTCGGATTGTAAGTTAGGAAAAATAAACCATTTCTAGGATGCTGGAATGTAGCGTTCATCTGCTCAAGTGGTTGATTATTAACTAAGAGAGCACATTCCTTTGAAACATGGGCTGGAGAAAGATAGTTATGATATCCTAGGGCAGAAACTTGATTGATTTACGCTGGTGCTCATTCTTTGGTTTCAAGGGCCTCTAACCTATGCATGATTGTAGTCATCTTTACTTCAGAGGTTATGTTTGACTCTAGGGAAGAACCATTGGTTTGGTTGGGAGAACTGAAGAAATGCTTTCATCACAGTGTTCCCATTGAATGGGTTTTTTTAGATAAACTCCGTGGGAATTTCCAAGCTTTATCAGCATTTTGCTTCATGAAATCCTCTTGACACATAGATTCTAAGAAACTTTTTAAAGAATAATCTAATCTTTCATAGATAATTTGGCATAATCGCCACTTTTCTAGACCATGGTGAATACATTAGCTAAGAATATCCCTAAACCTATTATAGACGATCAAAATGTACTTTCACTTAGGCCGGTGACCAGCTCAGATCCAAGGAGTGAACGGCCACAGACTAAACACTTCAAATAAGTTGAAAGTCAAGCCCACGATAAGACCACAGTGAAGCTCGCCTTCGAAGTCTCTTCCAGGGTCGAATTCTGTGCTAAATTCGAACCTATTAGCAAAGCCCAATAACGAGCTCCGTCCGCGTCAGTTAGAGTGGACCAAGTAATCCACTTCCGATAAAGGTGCAATAATGTCTGCAACGACCTTCGCCCGCAGCCACAGCGACCTTCGCCCGCAACAATAGTATACTTCGCCACGACCATGATGTCCGCCCAAATAACCATTTCATAGCTATTTTCATGCGATAACTTCCCCCACTATCTCTTATTTTAATGGCCACTAACACACGTCCTAAGGAGGCCATTAACACTATCTTTTAGCCTATAAAAGGAGGGGAGATCATTCATTCAACACACACGGAGGGAGTTCAGAAAAATAACAACTGACACACATACGCAGAGGAATATCAAGAAGAGAAGACTAAGCTAGCTTCCAAGTGATCTGACTCTCACCAACTGCAAAAGACTCGTAGGTCTTGATTCGGTTCGTCAACAGAGCACAAGATAGATGCTCGAACTAAGCGACGACGACGTGCCTGAGGAAGCAAAACTCAAGTTTTCACTGTCAACATGACGAGTGTAACTTCCGAAGATGATGAGGAAAACACGGATAGATCTCCTGATCTAGTGTATTCTCCTAGTGTCCGGTCCATATTTCTAGAAGCTGAAGGAGTGTTTCGCAACACTAGGCTAAGGAAGAAAGCGGCGATTCCGTTCAACTACTCTTCCATACAATCACCGCAGTCCTCAAATCAACCCACCACTGGCGGTGCCAACTCGGCCATATCATCAAACCCAACCCCTAGTTTGAGTCAAGGACAGAGATGGGATGTGAATGTAACAGACTGAGAGGATCTTCTAGCTCAAATGGCGATCCAGAAGAAAGAGGCCGACAATCGGATTGAGCATTTAGAAAGGATGATTGAGCAGCTCTTGACCAACCCTCATCCACAAGCAAGTTCTTCAAAAGGGAAAAAGGCCAATTGGCGTAAACTCATCTACTACTTCCACCAACAAATGGGGAATGTAGTGGGTAACGACGCCATCAAAGCACGTCTCTTTATAGGTACTCTTCAGAGGGTAGCCTTTGATTGGTTTCAGAATCTGCCCAAAAGTTCAATCAAATCCTAAGCATATTTAGAATTTAAGTTCCTTTTGTAATTTCACGAGGAACAATCTGATGTTTCCATGGCCAAAATCCTTTCTGAGAAATACAGTGGGAATGAGACGGTCCAAGAATACATCGAACGATACCGCAACTTGACATTACAATGTCGAGATATGCCCCTACCAATATTGCTACAAACTTGTCGGCACAACTTTCTGGCAAAGATTGAAGCTTACATGGGTGCCGTTACTTCCCATACTTAGAAGGACTTATTGGAACAAGCTGAGATAGCTGAGAAGTCATCAGAACATTTCAACAAGTTTGAGCACCGCACTAATTTCAAAGGTAACAAGGGCAAGCAAGGGCAGACGTCACAACCAAAAGCCAAGGAGACTTTCGCAGTGGGATTCCAGAATTCAAACAACAGCTCATAGAGAGAATCAAGGAAAAACTCTCTGCGCAATTCTTCGTTCAAGGATGAACATACGGTTACTATTTTCCATGTCGTCAACAAGGGGAATCGTCTGAAGCTCCCAGAAGCTTGACGCCCCGAAGAGATCGGAAAGACTGACGACCCCAACTATTGCCTCTAGCATAGAATGTTGGGATATCTGACAAAGAACTGTTATATGCTTAAGGATAAGATTCAGACATTCATTGAATCTGGAATTCTTAAGCTCAAACCCGAGCAGAAGAAATTCGTCGCAAATATGGTAACCCTCCAATTTGGTTCTACGTGAAAAATCCGAGCTCAAAATGGTAATGTGCCCATTCCCACTACAAGGATGGAGATAATCAACAACGATATCTCAAACCAACAGTACCGAGGCCTGATACCTCTCACCACTAACAAGGGGGAAATCATGTGGGTACATCCCGACCTCATTCAAGATGAAGATTGGACTCTTCTGTAGTCTAACTCTAAAATGAAGACTTGCAATACCGTCTCCACAATCATTAGAGAAGAGTCTATGCACATCACTTCACTCACTGACTCAGAGGGAGAGAAAATAGTTTTAAAAGGGACAAGATATGGCAAGGCTTACCTAAGAGGTTACAATTAGCTGGGAACATCTAAGCAAATCAAACTGGCCAAGCAAAAGGAGGCTCGATTCGACAGGGCCTTGCAACGTCCTCCAAATGATCCTAAGGCCCCGTTCAGATACGACATCATCACCCAACTTGCCAACATCTCGCTTCACATTACCTTGTACGCACTCTAACATTTGTGAAAGGATACGAGGGGGGCTTTGAGAGAAGCCTTAGATGATAGTGAAGTATTTCTCACCCACGTGACTGAACTTCCTCAAATTAAGGGTCCAGAGTAATGCTATCAATGCCAAGAGCAAACGTCGTGCGTCACCTTCACCATAGAAGACATGCTTGTCAAAGACCATCATCACAATCGACCCCTTTACTACACTGGGTATATAGGGTCAACAAAAGTTGAGAGGATCCACATCGATCCAGGCTCCGCAGTGAGCATTATTCCACGGAGGCTCTTAAGCTTTTTAGGTATTCCTTCCCATAAGCTATCAAGGACTAGCGCCACTATCCTTGACTTCAACTCTAGCAGTAGCCGCGCCCTTAGAAAAATTTGACTCAATTGTCAACTAGGAGATTTAAAGATAAAAGTGATGTGCTACATCATCGACGTTGAAACGTCCTACAATTTTCTGCTCGGATGTCCTTGGATCCACTCTAATATGATCATCCCCTCAACTCTTCACTAATGTTTTAAACACATTGATAAATAGGGTGTCCAATAGAGGGTCAATGCTGAAAAATTTCCTTTAAATGGAGTGGAGAATTACATCACTGGCTCTCTTTTGTATGATGAAAATCAAACAATTGAGATTGTCCTCCCCAAGGACAAAGATAGTGGAAATGAGGTAAATGTTGAGCTAGATCCCATTGATGATTTAGTCTGGGAGATAGATCTACTTGTAATTACCTTGGATGACCTTTGTGTCAACCAATCTACCCAAGATCAAGGCGCTTGGATCTTTAATGAAGAAAAATTTGCTTACGACTATTCTTTAAACTCTGAGTCTGAAATCTCAAGAGTCAGAACTGTGATGGCTAAGCTAACTTCTAAACTGACACTACAAATGTCGATACATGAATCACATTCAACTTACAAGCAATTAGATAATTCACAGTTATAGTGTAGCCCAAAGGGAACATCTAGAATTTGATCATCTTTGAAAAAGTTGAGGCATGATCTCAATTATCAAACTCCAATGTAGAAACTGGGGAGGAACTGGAATTTTCTCGATATAGCCAGCAATCTCAATAGATTATGGCAAAGATGGGATATGACCATATAGCAAAATAAGGGTTGAATTTCAATAGAGGATTGCGAGTCCCTTTGATCCCCTTTACACCAAAAGGCAAAGTACTTGATTATTATAATCGAACTAAGCATGGACTTGGTTACATCTCCCCAGAAGCCGAACCACATATCGGGAAAGCACCCAAAAACTTTCTTCAGATACATCTGATAGGAACTTTGACGCCAGCATTGGTGCCCTGTTCACGGTCAATATGGTCTACTACAACCTAATCGGTGATCTTGATAAGTCGAAACTTTGAAGAAGCTTTTAATGAGATCAAGCAATATCTCACAAAGTCGCAGGTCTTACTCGCACCAAAATTAGGCAAACCATTCTTGATTTATGTTAGAGCAACGGATCATTCTCTAGGAGCACTTCTCACTTAAAATAACAATGATGGCCATGAGCAAGCCATTTACTATCTCGATCAGACTATGGTAGGTGCTGAACATCTGTACAATCCAGTCGAGAAGGAATGTTTGGCATTAGTCTTCACAATTCAGAAGATGCGACACTGCCTTACTGGCCAATCTATCCATGTCATTTCAAGAGTCAACCCTCTGTTGATACTCATGATGAAGCCCTGTTCACTGAACTCTAGGCTAGCAAAATGGGCAATATTACTCTCACAGTATGACATGATGTTTGTGCCACAGAAAGCAGTCAAGGGCCAACTGATTGCTGACTTTCTAGTAGAGCATCCCATTACAAAATCTTCTAAACTCTACGAGGAGATCCCAGATGAGGTTCTCGAGTCAAATGTCATCCCAGAGCACCAAATATGGTAGCTTTACTTCGATGGTGCATCAAGACGCAACCATAAAGGAGCGATTGTTGCAGGAGTGGGGGTAGTGCTGATCGACCCTCTTGGACACGTCCTTCCTCTAGCCTACTCATTAACTGAGCCGTGTTCCAACAATGTAGCTAAATATAATGCCCTTGTAATCAGTTTGCAACTTGCCCAAGACGTAGGTGTCAAATACCTCGAAGCTCATAGTGACTCAAAGTTGATCGTGAATCTAATCAAAGGAGAATACAAGGTTCGCCATAAAGACCTCATACCGCATTATAAAGCGGCCTTAAAGCCCCCCCAATCATTCGAAAGCTTCTACATCGACTACGTAGCTCACCTAGAGAATACTGAAGCCGATGCTTTAGCATCTCTAGCGGCCACGCTTGCACTAGCACCAAAGTCCACTAGATGCATCATTGTGGCTAGCCATCATCTATGCTCCCTAGAGCACATTCTCAAATCTAACAGAGTCCGTGTTATGACGACTCACCTAATAAGTAATGATTGGTGATTCTCAATCATTGATTACATCTTGCACGGGATCTCGCCAGGTGATACAAAGTAGGCAGTCTCCATTCAAAGAAGAGCTCTATGCTTTTTCTTCAATTCTGCCACGAAGACACTGTACCGGCAGTCTTTCGACGGTGTTTTACTCCGATGCTTATCACCGAGCGAAGCGCGAGAAATATTAAAGGAAGCCCATGATGGTATATGTGGAGCTCATCAATCGGGTCCCAGACTTCAGGCCCGAATTCATCGTTTAGGCTACTACTGGCCAACAATGATAGCAGATGTGGTGGCATATGCTAAATGATGTCACGCATGTCAAATCGACATTGATTTCTTACATCGACCTCTAGAAGAATTACACTTAACTGCTGCCTCATGGCCATTTGAAGCTTAGGGCATGGACATCATTGGGCCAATCAGCCCATTGTCCATCAAAGGCCATCGATTTATCCTGGCTATCACAGATTACTTCTCCAAATGGATCGAAGCTGTCCCCCTCAGAGAAGTCAAGACATGTCAAGTGATCAAATTCCTGTGATGCCACGTGATTTATCAGTTCAGTATTCCTAGACGAATCATTCACGATAATGGTCCACAATTCATCAGTCGACTGCTCTTCAAATTCTGCAACAAGTTTAGAATCTAAGATGTGGCTTCTACGCCATATAACCCAGCTGCTAACGGTCTAGATGAAGCCTTCAATAAAACTATTATCAAACTTTTAAAGAAGTTCATCGTCTCCAACAAATGAGATTGGGACGAGAAACTTGGAAAGTGTTGATGGGCTTACCGAACAACAGTCCACACTCCCGCTGGCTCAATGCCATTTGCTTGGTCTACGGATGTGAAGCCATGATTCACCTTGAAGTTCAGATGCCATCATTGGAAATCATTGTTGCTGCAAAGATGTCCACCGTAGAACATCACCAAGTTAGATGAGCTGAGGCTTTTAGCTCAGCAAAGAATGGAGATCTACCAGTCATAGATTTCGAAAGCCTTCAACAGGAGAGTCAAAGAATGATCCTTCAAAGAGGGCGACCTCGTCTTAGTCGTTCGTCGACCCATGGTTATGATGCACAAGACTAAAGATAAATTTCAGCCTAAATGGGAAGGTCCATTTGTAGTAGAGATAGTCTACCCAAATGGAGCATATCGCCTAATTGATCAACATGGCAATAGGCTCATGGCACCGATCAATGGGAAGTTCCTCAAGAAGTATTACCCTTGATTCTAGCAAACCTTATATCCCCATAGAAATCTTGGTCACGTTTAAGTTTCCACCTCTGAACTAGAAACATTGATCTCCCTGATCCAAAATCTCCAATGAGTCATCAAGTTCACATTACACATTTGCTTGACTCCAAATTTATCATCATTGTCATGTTCACAATACACCTCTGAATAGTACTAAATTGGTTAAATCGTCACGTTAACAATACACCTCTGAATGATTCCTTATCCCGAATGATCTGACCAATTAACATTACACCTCTGTCAGACCATTTTGTCGATCGATTAACATTACACCTTTGTCGACACACTTTAGCAAAACCAGCAAGTTTAACATCACATCTCTATCAGTTTGCTCACGCCAAGAATCGATTAGTTAACATTACACTTCCATTGATTTTCCTACTGTTAATTTAACATTACACTTCTAAGCAGTAGTTGTCCTTCAGACTCCTTGACTCGATTGGTTAACATTACACCTCTGTCGATCATCTCATTCGACTGGTTAACATTATACCTCAAGTTGAATATCCTGTGGCTGTCAAGTTAAGATTACACCTCTGGACAGTCCCATATTCTAAGCTACCATGTTAACATTATACCTCTAAGAAGTACCAATTTGATCACACCTGATACGTTAACACGACACTTCTATCAGTGTGATCTAGCATCACTATCTCCAACAAAGATGTTACAATGATACGTTAACACCACACCTCTATGATGCACACATCAAGGGAGATAAAAGAGTTCTCTTATTTAAAAGAATGAAGATACACTTGCAGGAAGTCTTTACAAGGGCAAAGGATAAAAAGCATTTATCTACATGATATATTTCTTAATGTTGGCATCCTTGGCTTCCTAAGCACCTTTCCAAGCCCTCTCCCTCAAAGTCTTAGCATCAACAGGAGTAGTTTTAGCTCGGATTTCAATCTTCTTCATCTCGGCCTGAAGTTCTGGTGGGGAAATAATTGCTTACCTCCTTTTAAGTTGCAAGTATACAACTAACAAGTTATAGTATAAAAAGATATCGATCCCACGAGGAACGTGAAGTAGGAGTTATTT
>JBAKGM010019339.1:0-10757 GCA_037177215.1 Asparagus racemosus | reverse complement strand
CTTATCATATCCAAAGTATTTCAGACTCTTCTATAAAAGATCGAGACTGAAACACTTTGGAGAGGGTATCTGTAGGCTTTGAAAAATGCCTGTAAGTGCCCGAATGTGACTCATGACAGTGAGATGACAATAGACGACCCATTCGATGATGCGACTAAGAACCGCTGATGAGGTAATCGCGCCGTAAAATCCACAAAGCGAGTCGACGAGTGCATGAAGTGAAATGGCAATGCGTACAAGTCAGTGAAACGACGAATCGTAGAATAAATCCAATGATGAAGCTTCAGATCGGTGAGTTTCGACAAGGCGAGTCAACCAGACTCGAACATCGACGAGACAAACTTGAGCGTTGATGGAATTGCACCAATCAAACTCTAGAATCAAACAAGACAATCAGCTAGATTCAGATTCAACGTGACCGAATGGATCGGACGCAGACTCGATACGACGGTGACAAGATCGGAAGGAAGATCAGACAAAACGCCGGATGAACGACAGAGAAAACACCAGAACAGTGCCTCGGCCTTGATGAACGATAGAGAAAATACCGGAACAGTGCCTCGGCCAAGGTCAAGACTTGGCTGAGATACCATTTGGTGTCTCAGCCAACTTGGTCGAGACAGCAAGGTGCCGGCCCAACAACACCCCCCTCTCCTATAAATAGAGAGGGGGTGTCTCATTGTTCAAGGTTAGAAATTTTGTCTGAGGTTAGCTATATTGCACGTTGAGATTGAGATTCACGAGAGCTTCTGCACAGATCTGAGCACTGGCAAAGGAGAAAATTCAAATCTACGTCCCGTGCAAGCGACGAACTCATCCTGCTTTAGATCTACACGGCGAGGAGGCGATTCACAGCAGATCCAGACCAGAATCAAGTTGAACCAGGTCAGATCCATCAGATCCACCCTCTAGATTAAGCTTCGTCTTAATCCCAGGGCTAGTGCGTGACTTCGCTTTGTCGAATTCACCCACTCCGGTGATCATCTCCTTCGTGAGTTGATCCCCATCGGTGCTAATTCCCTTCGCGAAATAATCACCACAGATCTGTAGATCTAGTACATAGATCTGATCTCGCGGTGGTCTACAGATAGAACAGAGTCCCCGACACAGGCCAAGACACCCACGCAAGCGAGGATCCGATAAACAGATCTCGCGTTTGTTCAAAAAAGGGTAAAAAGTTGTAATCTTTTTCGATTCTCATTGCAAGCCTTATAAAAAGGCAGTCTTTTTAGCTTGTTCGCAAGGAAAGTTGGTTCGATTTTCATTGATTGAGTTCATTATAAACTTCAGTCACTTACAACGAGATTCAAATAAAAAGACCACCTTTTTAGAAGGCTTACAACGAGAATTGAAAAAGATTACAACTTTTCACCCTTTTTTTGAACAAACGCGGGATCCGTTTATTGGATCCTCGCTTGCATGGGTGTCTTGGCTTGTGCTACTGACTTTGTTCTGTCTATGGACCGCCGCGTGATCAGATCTAGATGCTAGATCTACAGATCTGCGGTGATTATTTCGTGAAGGAAATAAACACCGACGGGGATCAACTCACGAAGGAGATGATCACCGGAGTGGGTGAATTCTACAAAGCGAAGTCACGCACTAGCACTGGGATTAAGAGAAGCTTAATCCAGAGGGTGGATCTAATGAATCTGACCTGGTTCGACTTGATTCTGGTTTGGATCTACTGTGAATCACCTCCTCGCTGCATAGATCTGAAGCGGGATGAGTTCGTCGCTTGCACGGGACATAGATATTAATTTTCTCCTTTGCCAGTGCTCAAATCTGTGCAGTAGCCCTCATGAATTTCAGTCTTAGCCTGCAAAAAATTCAACCTCAGACAAAATTTCTAACCTTGAACAAGGAGACCCCCCCCTCGATTTATAGGAGATGGGGGGTGTTGTTGTCCTGGCACTTTGGTGTCTCGGCCAGGTTGGCCGAGACACCAAATGGTGTATCGGTCTTGGTCGAGACACCAAATGGTGTCTCGACCTTGGCCAAGGCACTGTTCTGGTGTTTTCTCTGTTGTTCGTCTGGCACTTTGTCTAATCTTTCCTTCCAATCGTCGATTGTCATCTCACCGTTACGAGTCACGTTCAGGCACTTACGGGCATTTTTCAATGCCTACAGGCACAACCTGATCTGAATATCCTGGGGCATACCTTCAGTCAGCGCTACCAAAGACAAGGGATGAAACCAAGAGTGGGATCTCTACTCTAAGAATCAGAAAGATTCAGGCAACCCTCACTCAGAAAACCTTATCTGAAAATCCCAGCGCATACCTTCAGTCGGCGCTACTTGGTAGAGGGATGAAACCAAGAGTGGGGTCTCCACTCTGAGAATCGGAAAGATTCAGGCAACCTTTAGTCATAAAACCTAATCTGAAAAACCTTGCACGTACCTTCAATCTGCACTACCTGGTCTGGAAATTCCAATTCTGACCTATACTTTCAGTCGGTATGGCCTGGAAGAAGAAAGGAAAGAGCCCTCCTGTTTATTATGAAAGGGATCTTACACTTGGAGAGGAAGAATTTTATATTCTATCTCTAGTGTGAAGGAAATTTTATGTGGGCCTCTTGTTCATGGAAGGAATCAAGAGGGGATTTTGGTAGCTTGGACCAGAAAATTTTTGTGGGTCCACCGTCAATGAATTTGATCGGTGAGGAAATTTGTGATGGAGGATAAATTCAGTGTTATCCTCAAAGAAAATGGGTGAAATATCCCATGAGGAACTTCCCATTAAAATGAGTTATTCTGAATATACTAAGGATAGTACTTTTTCAGGAACTTCTCATTTATTGGCATCAATTGCTTGTCACCATTCTAAGTAATCAGGTGATATGCACCGTTCGAATGGACTGTCTCTATAACTAACGGTCCTTCCCATTTGGGTTTAATTTTACCTTTGGAGTCGAGAATTATTGGTCGTGGAATAGTGAGGACCAGATTTCTTTCCTTGAAGTTTCTTTGTCATACTTTCCTATCGAAAGCTCTCGACATCCTGGCTTGGTAGAACTCAATGCGTTGCTAAGCTTCCAGGAACTTTTCATCCAACATCTCGAGTTCTTCAAGGCTTTTCTGATGTTGTTCCTTCGTGTGCCTCCTTGAGGACCTCTTCCGTCTCTTTGTTCGAAAGGCACCAGAGTAGTAAGCCATCGTACCCATGACGATATATCGTCTGGGTCTTTGTATCATAGAAGAATCTTGGTGCTCTTCGTTGGATCGACTCTCTCCTCTTTGCGTCCTCTGGTAAAATACCATGTAGGGCGTAGTCGATTATGGGGAAACACCAATCTCGGGGTTCCAACTTAGTTTGGGTTGTGTATACCTCCTTGGTAACCACCCCCTTGTCTTCCTCCTTTTCACTATCTTTGTTATACATTGGTACAAATAGCTGATGAGCCTGGACAGTGACTAACTGCTCAGTCTCAGGAGGCTGTGCCAATGACATCGCCAGTGCCGCCAATGCATCCGCATAAGCGTTCTGAAGGTGCGGGATATACTCGATGAAGAACTCGAGTCTGCCATCTGAATGGCCGCCTGGTGATACGAGATTAGTTTTGAATTCTTAACTTCATAGTCACCACATATCTGTTTAACTATGAGTTGGGAATCCTCGTAGGCTTCGAGATATTCGACCCCCAGCTCTTTGGCAAAACTGAGTGCAATAAGCAATGTATTGCATTCGGCCACATTATTGAAACACGGCACAGTTAAAGACTAAACCCGAGGCATGACATGTTTCCCTCAGAAAACTAAGACAACTTTTAAAAAAATCTTAGAAGATCTCGGGGTACTTGCCATTCGGGTTACAAAGACTTTCACTTAGATGATTTTAGGGTAATGACCCCTACATCGATCAAGGACTATATTTTATCCTTAAGGCTGTAGCACGACTTTGTGGGGTGATGAACTGCCTTGTGGTACAGACAGTACTTTAGATTTGTGGTCCTCTGTACTTCCTCTTGATTTTGGATCGGAGGCAGCTTGATCTTGTTATTCTCTAGGAGATATTTGAAAATACTAGGAACCTCGTCTTCCTTGAAAGAATAGACTTTGGAGAATCTAGGTTCTGACGACTTCTATTTTTGAGGTCGTTGCTGCCATTGAGGCTGCGACTGTTGCAGCGCTCACTGTTACAGTTGTTGCTGAGGTCGCTGTTGGATGGTTGGGTTAGCGTTTACTGCATATGCTTGTGCCTTCACGTTACCGCGAGGGCCAAAATTTTGTTTGTGCGCATATGCCGCTTGCTGGCCTCTGTCTACCCTTTTCCTTTTAAGGAATTGCTCAGCTTGCTCCCCGCGCACTTTCAGATCCTTCCAAGTCTTGGACGGTGCTGTTCCCATTGCTTCGAGAACGTCCAATGCAAGGTTGTTATGGTAGGTCTGGAGAATGAATTCTTGAGTTATCGAGTCCCGACAATTCATCACCTCATTGCAGAACTGCTTGATGAAGGCATCCACAGTCTCTCCGTCCTTCTGCTTCTCATCCAACAACATCCTGATGGATATCTCGATGTCGTCGTCGAAAAAATTTACAAGGACATGAGGATCCAAGATTTGAACGAGAGTATTGCTTCCAATGAGGGTTACCACACAAAGTTGCAGGATGCTATCCAGAGAAGGATACTGTCATTACTACCGCCCTAGCAACAATTGTTGTGACCCAAGCACGTTTGGCAGAAGCTGAAGCTCAAAAGGAAGAGCTTGAATCTGATTTGGCTAAATTCACCAAGAAATGGGACTCTCAGGTTACGGAACTTTAGGCCGAGATGAAGAAGCTTGTCAAGATCCGAGCTAAAGCTAGCCCCATCAATCCTGAGGCTTTGAGTGAGAGGGATCAGAAAGGTGATCAAGAAGTCAGAGACGCTCGTATTGATAAATGTATTGCGCGAATAAATTCTTTTTATCCATTGTAAGAACTTCTTGTCAATGCTTTACAGCTCTCTCTTGAATAAAAGAACTTTCTTTCCCTTACTTCAATGTGCGTACGATAGAGGTGTAACATTAACGTATCGTAATTACATTGTTGTTAGGGATATTTGAGGATCAAACTGACAGAGGTGTAGTGTTAACGTATCAGGTTTTGACCAAATTGACATTGCTCAGAGGTGTAATGTTAACATGGCAGTTTAAGCTTGGGACTGTTCAGAGGTGTAATGTTAGCATGATAGTCAAAGGGTATTTGACAGAGGTGTAATGTTAATGTGCCAAATGAAACGACCGACACAGTTGTAATGTTAACCAGTCGGTCCAAAGGAGTCCAAAGGATGAATACCGTTTGGAAGTGTAATGTTAACTTAACGGTAGGAAATCGATGGAAGTGTAATGTTAACTAATTGATTTTTGATAAAAGCGAATCGGCAGAGGTGTAATGTTAACCAATCGAATTCTACAAGTTAAGTCGACAGAGGTGTAATGTTAACCAGTCGATAGAATCCGATAGAGGTGTAACGTTAACGTATCAGGTTCGTAGAATTAGTATTGTTCAGAGGTGTAATGTTAACCGGTCAGATCATTTGAGATGAGAAATCATTCAGAGGTGTAATGTTAACATGACGATTTGGTCAAATTGAAACTGTTCAGAGGTGTAATGTTAACATGACAGTAGGGGGTATATTTGAAATTGACACTGTTCAGAGGTGTATTGTTAAGATCACAGTGATGGTATGTCCAGAGTCAAGCAGAGGTGTGGGGTTAACTTAGGTTTTGGATCAAGAAGATCACTATTTCTAGTTCAGAGGTGGAAACTTAAACAAGACCAGGAATTATGTGGGGATATAAGGTTGGCTAGGATCAAGGGTAGTATTTCTTAAGAAATTTCCCATTCATTGGTGCCATGAGCCTATTGCCATTTTGGTCAATTTGGCGATATACTCCATTTGAGTAGACTGTCTCCACTACAAATGGACCTTCCCATGTGGGCTGGAATTTGCCTTCAGTCTTATGCCTCATAACCATGGGTCGATGGACGACTAAGACAAGGTCACCCTCTTTGAAAGATCATTCTTTGACTCTCTTGTTGAAGGCTTTCAAAATCCGTGAGTGGTAGATCTCGATTCTTTGCTAAGCTCGAAGCCTCAGCTCATCTAATGCTTCTGATTCTTGGAGGTGCTTTTGATGATGTTCCTCAATGGACGTCTTTGCAGCAACAGTGATTCTCAGTGGTGGCATCTGAACCTCGAGGGGAATCATGGCTTCGCATCCGTAGACCAAAAAAACGGCGTTGAGCCAGTGGGAGTGCGGACCATTATTCGGCAAGCCCATAAACACTCTCCAAGTTTCTCGTCCCAATCTCATCTGTTGGAGACTACGAACTTCTTTAAAAGTTTGATAATAGTTTTTTTGATGGCTTCAGCTAGAACATTAGCAGCTGGGTTATATGGCGTAGAAGCCACATCTTGGATTCTGAATTTGTTGTAGAATTTGAAGAACGGTCGACTGATGAATTGTGGGCCATTGTCATAAATGATTCGTCTAGGAATACTGAACTAGTAAATCACGTGGTGTCATAGGAATTTGATTACCTGAGGTGTCTTGACTTCTCTGAGGGGGATAGGTTCAGCCCATTTAGAGAAGTAATCTATGATAGCTAGGATAGATCGATGACCCTTAGAGGACCGTGGACTAATTGGCCTAATAATTTCCATGCCCCAAGCTTCGAATGGCCATGAGGCAGCTGTCGGATGTAATTCTTCTAGAGGTTGATGTAAGAAATCAGCATGGATTTGACATGCGTGACATCATTTAGAATATGCTACTGCATCCACTATCATTGTCGGCCAGTAGTAGGCTAAACGGAAAATTCGATCTGGAAGTGTGGGACCCGGTCGATGAGCTCCACATATTCCGTCATGGGCTTCTTTTAATGTTTCTCACACTTCGTTTGGTGATAATCATCGGAGTGAAATACCGTCAAAAGATCACCAGTACAGAGTCTTTGTGGCAGAATTGTAGAAAAAACGCGGAGCTCTTCTTTGAATGGGGACTGCCTGCTTTGGGTCCTCTGGTAGAATTCTGTGCAGAACATAATCAATGATTGGGAACTGCCAATCATTACTTTCAAAGTGAGTAGTCATCACGTGCACTCTATTAGCTTCAAAAATATGCTTCGGTGAGCATAGTTGGTGGCTAGCCACTGTGATGCACCTAATGTTCTTAGGCGGCAAAGAAAGTGTAGCTGCTAGAGATGCTAAAGCACCTGCATGGGTATTCCCGAGGTGAGCTACATAGCTGATGTAGAAGCCTTTGAAAGATTGTGAAAGCATCATTGCTGCTTCGTGATAGGGTATGAGGTCATTGTGACGGACCTTGTATTCCCCTTTGATCTGATTTATGACCAATTTGGAATCGCCATGGGCTTCAAGATATTTGACGCCCATCACTTGAGTGAGCTGTAAGCCGATTATAAGGGCGTTATACTCGGCTACATTGTTAGAGCATGGCTCGGTTAATGAATAAGCCTGAGGGAGGACATGTCCATGAGGGTTGATTAGTACTACCCCCGCTCTTACAACGATCACTCCCTTGTGGTTACGTCTCGATGTACCATCAAAGTATAATTACCATATTTGGTGCTCTGAGACGACATTTGACTTGAGAACTTCATTTAGAATGTCCTCATAGAGTTTAGAAGATTCTAGAATGGGATGCTCTGCCAGAAAGTCGACAATCACTTGACCTTTGACTGCTTTCTATAGTACGAACATCATGTCGTATTGCAAGAGGAGCATCGCTCATTTTGCTAGCCTGCAACTCAGTGATCTAGGCTTCGTCGTGACTATCCACAGAGGATTAACTCTTGAAATGACATGAATAGATTGGCCGGTGAGGTAGTGTCACATCTTCTGAATAGCGAAGACTAATGCTAAACATTCCTTCTCGACCAGATTGCACCGATGTTCAGCGCCTACCATTGTTTGACTGAGGTAGTAAATAGCTTTCTCTTGACCATCATTGTTCTTTTGAGTGAGAAGTGCTCCCAAGGAATGGTCCATTGCTCTGACATAAATCAAGAATGGTTTGATTGATTTCGGTGCGACTAAGACCGGCGGCTTGGTGAGATACTACTTGATCTCATTAAAATCGTCCTTATAAGCCTCTGAGTTCTTTGAGATTCCTTGGAGGCAGCATCTCTTGGATGGCTTTTATTTTCTCAGGATCGACATGTATTCCCTTGAATGTGACAATAAATCTAAGGAATTTTCCTGACCACATTCCCAAGAATGATTTGGTTGGATTGATCTTGAGCTAGTGTTTATGCATGTTTTTGAATATCGTTATCAAGTCGTTAATATGGTCTTGCTTTTGATGACTTTTGATTGCGAGGTCATCGACGTAGCACTCGACCGTCTTGCATAAATGTTCACAGAAAATCATGTTTATTGCATGCTGATAAGTAGCTCCGGCATTCTTCAAACCAAAGGGAATTTTTATGTAACAGAATACTCCTAGAGGTGTTTTGAAAGCCGTGTGCTTTTGAATGTCTGGATGCATTTTGATCTGATTGTATCCAGAAAATCTGTCCATAATAGACATTCTCTCGAACCCGCATGTGTTATCAACCATGACATTCATGATAGGGAGAGGGAACTCATACTTTGGACAGGTAAGGTTGAGATCTCAGTAGTCAATGCAGATCTGGATTTTGCTAGTCTTCTCATCACCACCACAATGTTGGCTACCCAATTAGGATGTTGTTCTTCACAGATGAATCCACATTGAATGAGTTTGCGGATTTCCTTTTCGATTTGCTTCATTAATTCAAAGTGGAGGCGTCGTTGTTATTGTTTGACTGGTTTGACATTGGGGTTGATGTTGTGCCAATGCATATCCACGTTAGGGTCTAGACCTGGCATGTCTTCATAACTCCAGGTGAATACATCAATGTATTCTCAAAGGAGAACTATAAGTTCTTCCTTCTCAATGGATGATAAACATTTGCTAATGAAGATAGGCTTCGGGTTGTTATTGCTACCAATGTTAATTTGAACTGCGTTATCTTCACTAAGCGGTTCCCTAGCTTCAAAGCGTGACCCCAATGCTTTTCAAGCTGTCCCATCCATGGATTGTCTTCAAGATCTTCGAGCACTTTAGACTCATCAAGATCACCGGTCAGATCGTAGGAGACCATATTGACCGTGAATAAGGCACCAATGCTGATGTTAGAGTCGCAATCAGACGTATCTGAAAAGCTAGAATTGCTGAATGCTTGCCCGATATGTGGTTCGGCTTCCGGGGAGATGTAACCAAGTCCACATTTAGTTAGTTATAATAATCAAGTACTTTGCCTTCTGGCGTAAAGGGGATCAAAGGGACTCACAACGCTCTATTGAAATTCAACTTTTGCTTTGCTGTAAGGTCATATCTCATCTTTGCCATAATCTATTGAGATTGCTGGCTATATCGGGCAAATTCTAACTCCTTCTCAGCTTCTACATCGAAATTTGATAACTGAGATCGAGCTTCCACTTTTCCAAAGATGATCAAATTCTAGATGTTCCCTTTGGGCAGTACTATAAAGATGGCATTCTGCGAATTATCCAATTACTTGTAAGTTGAATGCGATTCATGTATCGGCATTTGTAGTGTTAGTTCAGAAGTTAGCTTAGCAAACAAAGTTTCGACTCTTGAGTTCTCAGCCTCAGAGTCTAAAAAATAGTCATAATAAAACTATTCTTCATTAAAGATCCAAACGCCTTGATCTTCGGCAGATTGGTTGACACAGCGGTCATACATGGTAATTACAAGTAGATCTATCTCCTAGACTAAATCATCAATGAGATCTAGCTCAACATCTACCTCATTACCACTATTTTCATCCTTAAGGAGGGCAATCTCAATTGTTTGACTTTCATCATACAAAAGAGAATCAGTGAAGTAATTCTCCACTCCCTTGAAGGGATATTTTCCAGCATCAACCCTCTGTTAGACTCCCTATTTATCAACGTATTTAAAACATTGATGAAGAGTTGAGGGGATGATCATATTAGAGTGGATCCAAGGACGTCTAAGCAGAAGATTGTAGGACGTTTCAACTTCGATGACATCGCAGGTCACTTCTGTCTATAAATCCCCTAGGAGATAATTGAGTCAAATTTTTCTAAGAGAATGGCTACTGCTGGAGCTAAAGCCGAGGATGGTGGCGCTGGTCCTTGATAGCTTATGGGAAGGAATCCCTAAAAAGCTTAAAAGCCTCCGTGGAATAATGCTCGCTGCGGAGCCTGGATCGATATGCATCCTCTCAACCTTTGTTGACGCAATATATCCAGTGTAGTAAAGGGGTCGATTGTGATGATGGTCCTTGACAAGCATGTCTTCTGGGGTGAAGGTGATGCCAAGGCGTTCGCTGTTGGCATTAATAGCATTGCTCTAGACCCTTGTTGTATGGAAGTTCAGTCTCATGAATGAGAAATACTTCATTATCATCTAAGGCTTCCCTCAAAGCTTCCCACATATCCTTTGACAAACATAAAAGTTCGTGTAAAGTGATGCGAGCTGAGATGTTGGAGAGCTGGGCGATGATGTCGTATTTGAATGGGGCCTTGGGATCATTTGGATGACGCTGCAAGGCCTTCTCGAATGAGCCTCTTTTTGTTTGGCCAGTTAGGGTTGCTCAGATGTTCCCGGCTGATTAGAATCCCTTAAGTAATCCTTGCCAGATCTTGTCCTTGTTAAAACAATTTTCTCTCCATCTGAGTCGGTAAGTGAAGTGACATGCATAGATTCTTCTTCCATGATCGCGGAGATGGTATGGCA
>JBAKGM010019338.1:0-10759 GCA_037177215.1 Asparagus racemosus | reverse complement strand
ATAAACTGTTTCCTATTTTGTCGAGAAGTTCCCAGAAAATATTTCCATAAAGGAAATATTTTTAGGGATAACTCGATGAACGCCAATGAAGCCCAGAAATTATATTGACGCCGGTCAACGCGTCGCCTACATGGAATTCGCTATACTCTAAAAAGGTACACGAGTATAAAATATTTCCTATTTCGTCGAGAAGTTCCCAAAAAATATTTCCATAAAAATACTCTTAGGAATAACTCGACAATCACCAATAAAGCGTGAGAATAATATCGACGCCGGTCAACGCGTCGCCGACGGGGAAATTCGCTGATACTATTTCCTAGTTCTGGTCAAGAAGTTCCCAGAGGGTATTCTAAAAAGATAATCCGACCAATCCTTATTTCCTCCCGTGATGATCAAGGACGAACCCCAATCTCCTCCCACTAGGGTGTTTCGACAAGCATCGTCACGGGGAATTCGCCAGCCGGAGATTAAAATTCCCGACACCGGACAACGCATCTCATATCAAGGAAATTCCTCTCGCTGTGAAAATTATTTTGTCGAGGAGTTCCTCGAGGATACTTCTAACTATTCTTAGGGATAACTCGATGGACACCAACGAAGCGTATCGACGCCGATCAACACATCGCCGCCGTGGGATTCGCCGATCAACCGCTCGAATCCGGGTAAAATTGGATGCCGGTCAATGCCTCACACTCGCCCACTAAAGGCTGAAATCCTATATACTTTGACACCAATCAGCGCGTCGCACCGGAGAATTCCCCGATTAACAGAGGGGTCCCGTAGAAAGTTCGATGGTCAGTTGGACTGCAACTCACTGTTACGATTCAGATTCAAATGAACTTAATCAGCTTCCAGATTCTGACAGTGGTCAGGCAAAAATAATGCAGCACCGTAATGCCTTCGGCTATCCTACAAAGAACTGGAGAATCCGAAGGCACTGGAGGAATCGAATTCCGAAGCTAATCTCAGAAAAAATTCATCAATCGACTTCAGGTCAAGATCTCGAAAGCGGTCAGTCAAAAAGTGCAGTACCGTAACGCCTTCAGTTATCCTACAAAGAACTGGAGAGTCTGAAAGGATTGGAGAGATCAAACACTGAAGCCATTTATAGGTCTCGTCACACCGACTGAAGGTTGGGGCCTATCATATCTAAAGTATCCCAGGCTCGTCTGAAAATCGAGACTGAGACACTTTGGAGGGGGAATCTGTAGGCGTTGAAAATTGCTCCTCAGTGCCCGAATGAGACTCAAGGCGGTGGGTTGACACCGACGACCCATCAAACAATGCGACCAAGAACCGCTGACGACATAACTGCGCTGCAAGAAGCATAAAGCGAGCCGACGAACCATGAAGTGAGTCGGCAAGGCGTACGAGTCAACGAAGCAACGTATCATAGAGTAAATCTAACAGCGAAGCTTCAGAGCAGCGAGATTCAACAAGGCGAGTGGACCAGAATCGAACATTGACAAAACGGAATTAATCAGACTTAACTGTCGACGAAACTATACTGATCAGATTCTAAAATCAGCGGGACGATCAACCGGGTTTGGACTCGACGCGACCGGGTCAAACGAAACACCGGACGAACAAGACCAGACAACGACCAACGAAACACCAAATGGACGCCTCGGCTCAGGCCGAGGCACCATTTGGTGCCTCAGCCAAAGTGCCAGGGTACCATTCCTTGACCGCATCCCCCCTGTTCAGAGCCTATAAATAGGCCAAGGGGGGTTCAGTTCTAGAGGTTAGAAATTTTGAGATTTTCAGAGAGCTCTACGCAAGATCCACGAGTCTTTGTTGCACAGATCCGAGCGCCGGTGAAGGAGGAAAGTCAGATCCACAGCCCGTGCAAGTGACGAACTCGTCTACATCAGATCTACATCGCGAGGTAAGGAGTCGAGATTAGATCTAGGGTCAGATTTGCAGATATACCCTCTAGTCTAAGCTCAGTCTTAGTCTAGGGTCCAGCGTGTGATTTCTCCTGGTAGATCTCACCCGCTCTGGCGATCACCTCCTTCATGAATTGATCCCCGTCGGCGTTTTATTTCCTTCGTGAAATAAAACTCCCAGATCTGCAGATCCAGAATCTGGATCTCCATTTGGATCAGAATTGTGCGGTGGTCCACGGACAAAATAAGTCCCCGTCACAGGCAAAGATCCCACGCAAGCAAGGATCCGATTAACGGATCCCGCGTTTGTTCAGTTAGTTTAAAGTTATGATACTTATTTGATTTTTTCGTTGTAAGCCTTATAAAAAGGGGATCTCTTTATTTGAATTTGTTTGTAATCCCATAAAGGTGTAACAGAAGTTAGAATACCTCTTTTCCTCCTCCAAATCCAGTTCCCCCCGCCGCTCCAAGAAAGTCTCTGCTGCAAGGAGAACCCAATGGGCCTCAGACGTAGAGTCCCAGGATGGCAAAGCCTCGCTACCACCTGTGGCGGTAAATTCCCTCCGGCACCCGAAGCCCAACTTCCCTCGGTGCCCGAGATGACCGCCGACGACGTGCCCACACTCTCCAAGCGAGCCCGCCAAAGGCGACGACAGAGTATGGCGCGCAAATTCGCCCAAGCCATGCAGTCAACGGATGTGGTCTGCTATGAAGCGGATCTAAGATCCGGACTTACACAGAGGCTCCAGCCTCAGATCATCGACGGCCCCCCCAAGTCGTCAACTGACGAGTGGGTCCGTGTCAAGCGAAATTGCTCCATGCTTCAGGAATGCATCCGGAAGCGATGCGCGCTCCTCGAGCAGGCACGAGCATTGGTGCAGCAAGCTCGTGAATTGAAGAAGAAGGAGGTGGCAAGGAAGCCGCCGACGCACTGCTAGGTTTGGAGGCCCAAATCTAACGGCACTCTAGCTTCGGCAGTCACGACGTCCAAGCCCAAGGCCGCCGATGCCCCAATTCATGTCCCAGCGCCCAAGCCGAAAGTGGAAGGCACCTCGATGAATACGGCATCCAAGCCCAAGCCCGCTGGCATTCCAACTCCTGCCCCGACGCCCAAGCAAAAAGCTGAAGGCATCTCAATGGCAACTGCTCTGGTGACAAAGCCCAAATTGGCCGGCGCCCCAATTAAAGTCAGCTCGGGGCTAAGGTCACCTCCAGCGTTTGCATCTAGACCTCTGGCGAAGCCAACTCCTGCCACGACCAGCAGGCCGACCATCAAGGAATGCCTCGGCCCATTGAGAGAATCACGGGTCACTCCTCATGCAGGAGGTCGAACCCACCTCAAGGCTTCTCTAGCTACACCTACCGGACTCATAATCGAAGTCCGAGAGTCCGCCGAGACTTCGCGCCCGCACAGGCGAATGTCAAGGTGAGTCACTTTCGGCAACTTCGATGAAGCAGTCCGCCCTCAGAAGGAGACGTTTTCGTCCGACGACAATGGCGTTATACCCAAGAGACCGCGCCAACACACGATGGATTGCTCCGGTAATTACGCCGATGAGTTGTACTATCGTGCTGCAGGTGCGAGAAAATCCTAGAAGAGGAGCTCTCCTGAGAAACCAGCACAGTGCCTCTGTTCCAGATTGATTAAGGCAGTGTTGTCAGAATGTAGCTGCCACAACTCCAGACAGGGTTTCCGTCTTCAACAGACTCAACGACAGAATGCTAAAGCCCAAATCAAGACGCTTCCATAGGAGAACATCACTGACTCGAAGCGATGAATTGCCGAGAGTCACAAACAATATGACGAGCAGAGGGGCGGCAGATCGTACCGGTCCCCGAGCATCCGACCGGCTTACTCGGTTGCGTACCGGCACAATTCGACACCCTCAATATGATAAAACTCTGAAAGGGTTACCGTTAGAAGATGAAGTGTCAGATGCCGGCTCCGCACTGGCTTCCGACAATACAGTCTCTAGTGAGGGGCAGTCTCACGAAGTCTTCATGATCAGTGCAAAACAAGTGGCCAAAATGCTTGAAGAGGCGATGGCCAAACAGAAAGAAAATTTTAAGTTCAAAATGGAGATGGCCATGCAGCAGATGCGTGACATGCATGACCAGCAAATCCAAGCACTAACGAACCGTCAATGCGAGACCAGTCGTCGTAATAACATCAATCATGTTGACAGTGACTCTGACGAAGAAGACCATGGTGCAAGACAACCCCCTGAAGAACAGAACGCTGGGGGTGTCCAAGAGAATGCCAGTGGCAATGTAGCCTCCGAAAAGCAAAAGATCAAAGACCTTGAGAGCAAGATCAACACACTGATCTCCGCCCAAGAGGTGAAGAAGACGGAAATACCATGTCCATATCCCAGAGAGTGGGAGTCGATCCCATATCCGTCGAAGTTCAATCTGATCAACTTCACGCCATTTGATGGAAAGGGGTTCCCCACTTAGCACCTGATTTATTTCAAGTCTCACTTGGGGGTAATTTCTGAAAACAAGCCCCTGATGGTTTGGTCATTCGTTGGCACCCTTTGAGGAACTGCCTTCGATTGGTACCGCCGTCTCAAACCAAGCAGCGTTACTAGTTGGGATGATATGGAGTCCCTATTCCTCTCTAACTTCTTCGATGACGACACCGAGATTTCCATCAGGACGTTACTCGATGAAAAGCAAAAGGATGGAGAGACGGTGGACACCTTCGTCAAACGATTCCGGAACAAGGTAATGAACTGCCGGGATCCGATCACGGAGGAGTTCATTCTCCAAACTTGCCACAAAACCTGTCACTGGATGTCCTCGAAGCGATGGGAACAGCGCCCTCCACTACATGGAAGGACCTGAAGGAGCGTGGCGAGCAATCTGAACGCTTCCTGAAGAGGAAAAAGGTAGAAAGAGGCCAACCGGCCACAGAAGCCTCGAAGCGCAACTTTGTTCCTCGCAGCAAAGAAAAGGAGCAGGCTAGGACGACGGTCGCAAACCAGATGTTCCAGCTGCAACCCCAACAGTAACCACAACAGCGGGCGCCACAACAATCACAGTCGCAATGGCAGCAAGGGGCACAGAAGCAAAGGCCTTCGGAGCTGAGATTTCTGAAGTCCTATTCCTTCAGGGACGATGAGATTCCCGACCTCTTCAAATACTTGGTGGAGAGTAACAAGATCAAGCTCCCTCCAATTCAGAATCAAGAGAAAGCGAAGAGGACCAATGACCCGAGGTATTGTGCCTATCACAGGGCAGTCCACCACCCCACCAAGTCATGTTTCGGCCTCAAGGACAAGATTCAAGCCTTAATCGATGTGGGGGTCATCACAATGAAGCAGGACAAAGAAAAAATGGTCGGGGCAAATGCAGTGTCGATCAGCTTCGGTTCGGTGCCTTTGACATGGTTTGAACCCGAACCTGTGGTAAAAGTGGCAATGAAGACAGTGAATGACGATCCGCACAAACAGCGCTAAAAAGGGCTTGTACCACATACGGCTCTAAACGGTGAAGTTTTGTGGGTCCATCCCGACTTGCTCGAAGATGATCAATGGGCAGCTTCCACTTCGTCTAAGAAAAAGTCAAAGGTGAAGGGAAAGTTGTGCCATGCTGCTTCTGCAGTCCTAGAGGGAGACAATGAGCGGATGGTGACATTCTAATTCTTGGAGGAAGAACCTGAAGTCCACGCTACCAGGAGCAGACACGAGTACCGGTACAAGTACCCAGAAGTTCCTAATCTGAATCCCAAGACTCTGTCAGAGCTGAGGGTAGCAGCAACCCCCCTCACTCGTGCAGAGAAGGCACAATAGGCAGCCACCAAAGAAGCTACTACTAAATCAAAGGAGAAGCAACCACAGGAGGTTTAGCTCCCGAAGCAGTCTTGATTCAATCACCCGATTGGAGGAGATAAACCGGGAAGCTCTAACTCCCCATACCGCTTCAACGTGATGGCTCATCTGGCCAACATACCAGCGAGAATCACTCTCTACGAGCTTCTCTGACTGTCAAGAGACCCGGGAAGCCCTACAAGAAGTCCTGGCTGATTCTGAGGTCTTCCTCACATAGATCAAGCCAGCTCCTGAAGAGCCGGAGTTATCAACGGCCCAACACTGCAACATGGCTGCTAAACACCTCCCCTACATCACCTTTACTAAGGAGGACATGCAGACAAGGAATTCCGAACATGACAGGCCACTGTACTTCACTGGGTATATCGGCTCCAGTGAAGTTAACCAGATCCAAGTTGATCCGGGTTCCGCTGTGAGCATCATGCCCCTACGGCTCATGTACAGCCTCAGAATTCCTACCAGTGAGCTAGAATCAACCGGCACAGTGATCTACGGGTTTAACACCAGGGGTCTCGCCCACTTGGTAAAATCTGAGTGAAGTGCTAGATGGGAGATTTGAAGTCCGAGGTCACGTGTTATGTGATCGATGCTGAGACTTCCTATAATTTATTGTTAGGTCGACCTTGGATCCATAATAATGTTATAGTTCCATCTACTCTTTATCAGTGTCTAAAATATGTAGACACGAATAATGAAGTCAAGACGGTGGTCACGGACAAACAGCTGTTTAAGGAGATAGAAAATTATTTCACTGATTCTCTCCTCTACGGTAATGAGTCCGATACTGAATCATCGGCCCGAGGCACAGACAGCGGTGGGGAAGCTGATGCCGAAGTCGGGCTTGATTATGACGATGGTTTTGTTTTGAATGATATTGTACCCCTTATAATCAATCTTGACGATAAAGAATTATCGGATGAAGGTTGTAATTGGTAACTTACCGACGAAATAATGAAAAATGATTTAGAGTACTTGTTGTCTTTGACTGATGTAATGACAGTATTATACGACGATCCTGACTTGCACCTGCCAAGGCGATCGTCTTGTATAACACAGAAATTATTCCAAGACTCTTTTGAGACAACACTTGTCATCCCAGGTAGATCAAGTAGTGAAAAAGACTTGGTCTACAGAAAAGGAGATGCAGTCCCAATGCCAAATCACTTCTAGAGGAAGACGTCGGTAACAACGAGCCTATACTCCACACGTTCAGATATAGTCTGGAAACACTGGATATCATGAAGAAGTAGGGGTACAATTTGGTACAAGAGGGAGGTCTTTGCTTTGGATGAGGTCCTCAAGTCTCGCCCAAAGCAGCATATGTCCCAAGAGGGAAGCCCGACAATTATTATGCATTCAGAAGGGGACTGGGATATGAATCCTCCTCAGAAGACGAATGATCTTGGTTAATTGACAACTATCTACTCGATGAAGGAGACAGACATTCGTTTGACTCTTCTGCTTGGGATTCCGATGTCAGTCTTGGCGAAGCCTTCAAAGCCTTGTTGTCAAATATGGCTACAACTAACCCCGCCACAATGGAGGATGATGAGGAGATGCCAACATGGGAAGACCCGTGGGTTCATCACCTCAACATGTAGTATGAGGACTGGTTCGAGCAAAGGGAGCCCCCCATTGAAGATATAGTCGTCCAAGTCAATATAAGCGACGAATCTAATGCAAAGCCCATCTTCCTGAGCGGTAGTCTTCCACCAGAAGAAAAAGAAAAATTGATCACTCTTGTTAAGGAATATATAGACGTGTTCACTTAGAACTATGAAGATATGCTGGGGCTAGACCCAAATGTGGCAACTCACTGCCTCAATATCAAACCGAATGCCAAACCTGTCAAGTAACAACAAAGACAGTTTCGTCTGCAAGTTATGGAGGCAATCGTGGCAGAAGTTAAAAGGTTCATTGAGTCTAGCTTCATCACAGAAGTACAGCATCCGGATTGGGTGATGAATATTGTCCCGGTATTAAAAATGAATGGGACAATCAGGATCTGCGTCGACTACAGAGACCTAAACGCTGCATGCTCTAAAGATGATTTTTCTCTCCCAATCACCGACGTCATTATCGACAACACATGTGGATTTGAGAGAATGTCCTTCATGGACGGTTTTTTAGGTTATAATCAAATTAAGATGCACCCGGATGACGCTAAACACAGCATTCAGAATGCCCCCTCGGTATTTTCTGCTACACAGTCATGCACTTCGGTCTAAAGAACGCAGGCGCCACATACTAGCGGGCAATGATGAAGATTTTCTAGGATCATCTCTAAAAAACAGTCGAATGCTACGTCGATGACTTGGTCGTGAAAAGCTGCGATAAGAGTGATCACATCAAAGATCTTAGAACGGTGTTAGAGCTCATGCGAGCTCACCAGCTAAAGATGAACCCAGCCAAACCCTTTCTCGGGATGTCCAGTGGCAAGTTCGTCGGCTTCGTCGTCACCAATAAGGGCATCCATGTCGACCCTGATAAAGTGAAGGCAATTCAAGATCTGCAACCTCTGAGAAATCTGAGAGAACTCAGGGGGTTACAAGGGCGATTAGCGTATATTCGGAGATTCATCTCGAATCTATCTGGGAAGTGCCAGCCATTCTCTAAGTTGAATAAGAAAGGCGTGTCATTTATTTGGGACGACGCTTGTCAAAAGGCATTTGAGGAGATAGAAGCGTATCTCGCGAAGCCTCCTGTTCTTGTTGCACCGCAGTCGGGTAAGCCGTTCCTGATTTACACCAAGGTGACAGACCACTCATTAAGCACCTTGCTTGCGCAAGACGACGACAGCGGTCACGAACAGGCAGTGTACTACCTGAGCCGAACATTAGTCGGTGCTGAGTCTCGTTATCCAATGATCGAGAAGCAGTGCCTTGCATTAGTATTCACGATTCAGAAGATGTGGTACTATTTAGTCAGACAGAAGATTTATGTTATCTCTAACGTAAATCTGGTCTGAATATTTATGACTCAGCCAGCCTCCATGAGTTGGCGATTGGCGAAATGGGCCTGGCTTTTATCCCAATATGACCTGCACTTTAAATAACAGAAGCTGGTCAAAGGACAAGCAATTTGTGATATTTTGGCTACCAACCCGACGACGAATGCAGCCGAGGTATATGATGATCTGCCGGATGAAGCTCACAAAGTCAACACTACATTACACCAACAGATACGGCAGTTGTATTTTGATGAAGTTTCTCGAGCTACTAATGTGGCAAGTGCCCCCGGATGTTCTGAGATCTCCGCTAGAGTCAGAGTTGTCTTAGTTTCCCCGGAGAAACATGTCACGCCCCGAGCCTATTCGCCCTCAGAACCATGCGCCAATAACGTGGACGAATACAACGCGCTGCTTATCGGGCTTAGTTTCGCCAAAGAGTTAGGGGTCGAGTATCTCGAAGCGTACGGTGATTTGCAACTGATAGTAAAACAGATTCGTGGAGACTACAAAGTCAAGAATCCAGATTTGGTCCCCTATCACCAGGCGGCCATTGAAATGGTAGACTCGTTTGAAGAGATCTTCATTGAATATATCCCGCGCCTTCAGAATGCTTACGCGGATGCATTGGCGATGTTAGCAATATCGCTGGCACAACCTTCCGAGAGTGAACAACTAGTTACAGTCAAAACTCATCAATTATTCGTACCAATATATGATGAGGAATAGGAAGACAAGGGGATAGCTACCAAAGAGGTATACACGACCCGAACTAAATTGGAGCCCCAAGATTAGCGCTTTCCTATTATCGACTATGTCCTGCATGGTATTTTGCCAAAGGACGTGAAGTAGAGAGAATCTATCCGACGGAGAGCCTCAAGGTTCTTCTATGATATGGAAACCCGGACGTTATATCGTCGAGGATATGATGGTCTTCTGCTCCGGTGCCTTTCAAACAAAGAGGTGGAAGAGGTACTTAGGGAAGCGCACGAAGATGAATGTGGTGCACACTAGCCCAGTCCCAAGCTCTATGTTCGTATCAGAAGAATGGGGTATTTCTAGCCAATGATGGTCAACGACGCCATCGGGTACGCTTGAAAGTGCCACGCGTGTCAAATTCACGCGAACTACATGCATCAGCCTCCAAAGCAGTTACATCCTTCGGCTACATCCTGGCCATTTGAAACGTGGAGAATGGACATTGTGGGTCCCATCTTTCCTCCGTCGGTCAAAGGCGATCAATTCATTCTATCGATCATCGATTACTTTTCTAAGTGGGCTGAAGCAATCTCGCTAAAAGAAGTGAAGGCGAGCAACATCGTCAAGTTTATCAAACACCACGTCATCTATCAACACAGTGTCCCAAAACAGATCGTGCATGACAACGGTCCTCGATTCATCAGCAATTCCTTCATCAGGTTTTGCAAGAAATTCAAGATTCAAGACGTCTCGTCAACGGCCTATAATCCAACTGCAAATGGATTAGCTGAGGCATTCAACATGACAATTATCAAAATTTTGTCGAAGCTTGTAAAGACTAACAAGCGAGACTGGGATGATAACCTTGGAGAAGCACTCTGGGCATATCACACCACCGTATGCACACCAACTAGAGTGACCCCAAACTCCCTGGTCTACGGATGTGAAGCAGTTCTTCTGCTGGGGATCCAGATTCTATCACTATGCATCGCTCTCGCGATAGAGATGATGATCGAAGAACATCATCAGAAACGTCTTGAGGAGCTCGAGATGTTGGATGAAAAGCGCCTGGAGCCTCAACAACGCATTGAGTTCTACCAAGCAAGAATGTCGAGAGCCTTCAACAAGAAGGTGCGAAAGAGGAGTTTTAAGGAAGGAGATCTAGTCTTTGCTACTCGACGACTGATAATCCTCAACTCTAAGAAAAAACGTAAATTCGAACCCAAATGGGAAGGCCCGTTTGTAATAGAGATGGTCTATTTTAACGGTGCATATCGCCTAATTACCCAAAATAGTGACCGGCAATTAATGCCAATAAATGGGAAGTTCCTGAAGAAATACTACCCTTAGTATCTTCAGGATAACCCGTTTTAACGGGAAGTTCCTCGTGG